>JANIJG010013616.1:113083-151695 GCA_024611175.1 Megaceryle torquata
GCCCAGAACTGGACGCAATACTCCAGGTGAGGTCTCACCAGTGCAGAGCAGAGGGGGAGCAGAACCTCCCTCGATCTACTGGACATGCTCTTCTTAATGCATCCCAGGATACCACTGGCCTTCCTGGCCAGGACTCCCAAATCCTTCTCCACAGAGCTGCTCTCCAGCAGATCACCTCCCAGTCTGTACTGGTGTACTTTATTATTCTTTCCCAGATGCAGTCCAGTCACATTTTCCACTGGGACAAATAAACCTTCCCAGAGTGGGTCTAACAATTAAATCATTTTTCATGTGGTGACATTTGGAACTAATGGAGACAGAAATCTAGGTGGGAACATCCTTCTGGAGGTGAAGTGTAAGACTGGCCAACCCAAACACCAGGCCTTATCATGGGGCTTTTTTAATGACAGAGCACTGTCTCCTAAGTCAAACACATTTCAGTTCATAGCACTAATAACAAATTGCATTTATGTTTAAAACCGTACCACTCAGTGTAATTACTCCATCTCCCCTTGTGGCTAAGTCCTCATCCTGCCTTTTTATGAACCATCCATAAATTCAAAATGATTTATCCACCATGTTATAAACTTGGTCACGTGGAACTGTTGATGAGGGACATCCATGAAGTTTAATTATGTCATTGATTCTTGCTAAAATATTAACTTGAAGATGGCTGTAGAGTACTCCAGTCACTTGAAATCAAATGAAAGTATAAAATGTCCTGTACTCTAAAGACGTGCAGCATGTACTTTTCAAGTGGTAATCTACAGGGAAAATCTTTCATTGCCTGCTATAAAGATAACCTCTTGTATTAAGATTCAATGTGAAGAGTTATAAAAATCAGAGCCAGAAAGGATCTATTAATTCACCTCCTGTTTCTCTGCCAACATAAGTTTGTTCCAAAAAACGTATTATTGAGTGTTATTGGTATAGCTTAGCTTTCAAAAGGACTGGCTAATGGGGATTCCATAAGTCTTTTTGGACAGTGTCCCCCAGGCTAATAGGCCTTGGCTTTGGAAAAAGCAGTTCTGACATTTAATCTGCAGCTTCTTTTCAGTCTCACCTCACTGCTTCCAGCTATACCTGCTTGAATCAGCTTGAATTTTGGCTCTCCAGCCCTGGTGTTACACAATCGCCAACACAGAGCCTTTCTGCTGTTGTCTGACTCGCCTGGACACTTGGATCACTTTTTCAAAGCAGGCTCAGGGATTCCACCACAGCTGTAATGGAGAAAAATAGGAACAGGTCTGGAGATTCAGCCATATAATTTTTTCATTTATTTTTGTGGGAGTCATGTAGTTGCCACCATGAATTAGCTTTGTAAACCTCATCTGTTTGGTTTTTCCTGTCATTTGGCAGAGTGTCCATCCCTCCCAGCCTCCAACTTGTTTTTCCTAAGGTTTATCGAGTCGCCTCCAATGTTTAAATCTTTCCTTAACATCACTGTCAATACAATGACAAGGCCAGCTTCCAAATTACTTAATTTTGGCTTTTAATGTATCATGTAGCTTGCATGAGTACTTGCATACACAGACATATATGTGTACCTGGACAAATCCCTATATGTACCAGCGTGAACCCAGGGGGTTTGTCTTTGTATCCACAGGCGTATTAAATTTCTTTGGACTGACTTGGGGGGTAGGGGGGGAAAAATCTCTTCAAGTCCAAAAACTGACTGGTTTTTTTTTGTCAGCAGATATAGTAGACATTCAACAGACTATGATGAAACACCAGGGTGTGTAAGCCAGCAATACTGAATTGGTGATGGCCTTTCTGTCTGTTTTGCTTATGACAAATCCCCACAAAGCCAGACTGGCTATTGCTCCTGGAAGCAGACCAGATTTGCTTCTCATGTAGTTACTCTCCTTTAATGCCAGTCTCTCCTCGTCTGTAGGTTGGTTTGGAAGAGCCGTGGCCACCCCAGTAGTGAAAGAAACAAGTTGTTTGGAGGAGCCCAGAGTCTCATCTGGTCCAGGGGGATGAGCTTTGTCCTTCAGTACAGATGACTCATCTTGGAAAGCATCAGAACAGTCACAAAGTGCTAACAAATCTCTAACAAATAGGGGTTTTATGGCTCATAAGTTCACCTCTCTGCATCCAAACAGTAATACTTTAAGTTGCAGACCAGCGTTTCTCTACCAGCTATGTATGACAGGATTTACTAGCTTCAAGGCAGTGAATCAGGTGGAATAAAGAAACCTCCAGAGGTAGTTCTGAGCAGCCTGAACTCAGAATTGAGCTTGTTCATCTGAATATAGAATTAATTTATCAGGTAGTCATATGCAAGGTCATAAGCTGTCATTTCTGATTCCTCTCTCATAGCACAATCTGAGTTTGGTCACATCTGTTTACTGAGGAACTTACTACATCACTAGCACACGGACAGGCAGCCAGCTGTGGCTCAGAGATGATAAGCACTTCTCTCTGATGCAGCAACAAGAGGTAAGCACCATAGTGCACAACAAGACAAAAACTGGGAAATGGGTGCTCCTGAAGATTTATTAGGTGTGACATGTATATGAAACTCAGTTATATGAGACTTGCTATAGACTGTAACAGCATGTCCCTGCTGTTGGGAGATTTCAATACTGCAGTAAAACATCACAGACCTAATTCTGATCTGTTTAGACTTGTATTCTTGAGTTTCTCCTCAAGGCCTTGATATTGGATCTGTAGTGATTTCCGGCAGCCAGGGAAGATGCACTGCAGACCTGAGCTGTTTGAGGTAAATCCACAGCAGCTCCTGCTCTAATGACTTATTCATGAAAATAAATTGGCAGATGACAGGCCCCCACCTCTGGAACAGAAAGGTTACTGCTTTAATTAAACTTATTAATTGACAGGGCCATCTCCTCCTACCCAGAGCAGACACTGAGCAAACATAGGATGTCACTGCATCCTTCTTAGGAACAGACACGGAGCCATTTCAGAAAATCAATGACAATGATTAAGAGAGCTCTCATTTCTTGCTCCTGCCTACATTTTACTTTCCACACCACGTATATTGACTAAATGTCTCCTCCCAGAAGGTTATGTGTACAGGCTTTCTGCAGACAGCACCAGCAAACTTTCTTGTTAGAGGAAGGCGATACTGCTCTAATTCCTAGCAAACATCTTCCTCTACTTTTGCAGTACAAGCCCTGTGCAGGCTGGGCACTGAATGAGTCTGGCAAGAGATATTCTGTCCTCAGAGAACTTCTGGTCTCCAAGACAGACAAAAAGTGTCTGGGGATGAAGAAGTGATGTGAATTTTCCCTGCATGGGAAGCCAGGTTGTAGAAGAGGACATACAGCTCCCGATTGAGGATGGATACCCCATTGTAGGGTCTCCACTAGCAGAAAGCTTCCTCCTCTGAGAGGTCAGACCAGCCACTGTACCATCCCACAGCTCAGCAGGTTTGGCATGTAGGAGACCATCATTGTGATATCTGAAGACCATCCATAAGAAATAGACCAAAGAACAACAACCCCCCCCCAAGTGTGTAAAACTTTTAAGAATTGATGAAGGCTTGTTGGCCCAGCCTTCTCCATCTACTCCAGCTGCATCTCAGTGATGCTCAGATCTGGGTTTGCATCACAGCATGATATAAAACAGATGGAACTCAGTGGTGAGTCTGGCTCCCAATACTCAACTGCTAAAGAGCAATCTTCTTGAAGAGCTTTTTTCTTTCTGCTTTAAATCACTAGTTGACACAGACTAGGAGCTTTTAGTGTTGGCAACAGCTACACAGCCCTGTGTGGATGGCCAGGGTAATGCTTCTGTCTCTCTGCTGTCCTCCAGTGAAAGGGGCAACTTCTTTTGTGGTATAGATAAACTGCTGAATAAATCTACTCAGCATATATGCAAGCTCTGACCCTTGGAGCTACCAAAGTATTTAGGAGCCTTTAGGCTTTTGAAATCAATCATACCTTAAAAGCCTTTGTAGATCTGGAGCCTGTTTGTAAAGATCCCACCACTGTAGCCTGAACTTCCTGGATTCACAAACACGTTTTTTCTCATAGTGCCCCAGGGTATAGGGGGGAAAAAAAAAAAAAAAAAGGAGATGCAGCAGGGATATCATCTTGCTTCACTTGAGCCCCAAACCTGAAGCACTCGTTCATTTTCCTTCTCCATTCTAGTATCATCTGTAACTGATTGGCAGTTTTAAAGAAAGGGAAGTTGGTACATGAACCTGTCTTCAAATTGCAAATATTAGAAATAGATTCAAGCTCTTGGATCCAAATAACCCTGGATTTGTATGCAAACTTTGCAGCTGTTGCCAAAAAAGAGGAAGGATTTGTAAATTGTGTCTCAGGAGACATCTCAGAACTACTGACACTTCTACTGTGGGATTTGAATGATACTGCTGATTTTGCCTTTTGGATCATTAGGTCATGACTAAATAACAGATAAAAGCTAAAGTATGCAATGTTATGACTATTGCATATGGGGGGGTGAATGACCTGGCGAAAAGGCAAGTGTCCAAAGAAGCACTGAAACAAAGCAGCTGCTTTTCTCCCACCTTTCCTCTTCTTCTGCAACAGTTGGACCTTCTCAACCACTCCCTGAATTCCTAAGGGACGTCCCACTGTGAGAGCGCAGGAGGTAGGTACTACAGGGCAAAATAATTTGGTTTTGCTGCCTTTTGACATACAGAGACCCTTCTCTGACTTCTTTCACATGGATATGTATTTCTTATCCAGCTGCACTTTATGCTGTTTATAAATTTTACTTCATGGAAAGGCCCTACACCTCCGGGCTACATTAGAGGGAGGATGTGCCTGTGCACGTGTCTATAAAGGTTGCATGAGTTCAAGTTCAGCTGTGCTGGACACTGTATAAATACAGTCCTGCTCAAACACAGTTTGGGGGACAGCTGAACTCTGATAATTAGGGATTTGGGTTGCTCCGCAACAGAGACTTCTGTATAGTAAACATAGGGTTCCTACAACAGTTCTCCTTTTCTTAATTAGTTTTTGCACAGCTGCTTCCAGGACCTGTAGACCACAGGTTGAAAAGCACTGATTTAATAAACAAAACACAACTAATAGCTGAAACAAGCAAGCACAGAAAAAGCAAAAAGAAGTGTATGTACAGAGTATTAGCCAGAGTATTTATCACGTTTCTTGCCTTCTAAACTGTCTTCAGGTTGCAGTTTTTTACATAGGCTATGGAACTACTTTTAAAAATATTTATTAGGGTTTTTTTCATATGCTTTTGTTTCTACTAATGTGTGTGAGGCCAAGTCTTTCAGGAAGCCGTACGCTCAAGCAGCAGTCCAGGGACAAGCACAGCATTTGGCACTTGCATGGTCGTAGCACCAGTCTCCATTAGCAGCCCTGCCCCAGCTAATGTACACAAGAACTATGGTCAGTGGAAGAACTCAATGGGTGGTAGGAACAATTAGAATCAGCATCACTTCTTGTGGTCATTATTGGCAGGCTTTCCTATGAATTATTTAGGAAGAGAAGAAACTGGACTGGGGGCTCCTGAGGGTCAGTGGGGCCAGTCTCTGCTGTCACAAGCTACCATGTCACGTGTGTTCCTATCACCTCCTAAACCAGATTTAATTTCTGCCTCCAGTGCTCCTCCTGGAAGGTTGCAGCTGAAGCACTCTCCTCCAGTGATTAGAAAACTACTTTTAATTTCCAGACGAAAGTTGTTTGTGGATGGCTGATAAACATTTGTACTAGTGCCAACAGTTGCCTTTAGTTTATATCATTTTTACCATTCTCTGGTGTTTTCCTCCTTAATAGACAGCACAAGTGAATTGCTTCTCAGCTCTTGTTTTGCCAGACTAAACTGGCCAAATTCATTCAATTCCTTTTCATTGGACATGTTTGCTGCTCCCTCCAACATTTCTTTGCATGCCAGCCTACTCCAGTTGGAATGACTCTGGGCTAGGGGAGGCAGTGATTACACACATATTTTTCCAGAAGAGGTTGTAAAAGATTAAATTATGCCTTCTCTTTTTCGGAAGTCTCTCCCCTGATGCCAGGCTCTGACCATATTTGCTGTCTTGTGCAAGCACATTGCATAGGTGCTCATGGCCAATTTGTGGCTGATCAGTGCACTCCACTTTACAGCAAAATGATGTAATTTCTTAGGCTGCATCTACAGCAGACTAGTAAGGAGAGCCAGGGCCTGATGGTGTGGCACGGCTCACATCCACAGCTCAACTCTCCTAGTCTCCAAACCAGAGTGACCTCATCCAAACAGCCTGTTGGAAGCAGTCCCTGGCCGGTGCTAATCCCCAAACCGTGCCTGGGCATTGTCTATCAGGGAGCTGGTCAGCTCTGGTCAAACAGTGCCAGCAGGCATATAAACATTAATCCTCGCTGATGGTGACAGAGCAGTTCATAAACCTGCCCTGGCTCAGTTTAATTAATTAGTGTAGAGGGAGCCTTAGTTCATGATGGGCACTTTGAACTCTTCACTCCAGGTCCGCTGTTCCAGCTCTCAAACACAATGTGTTTTTCTTTTATGATATTTCCAATTCACTGATGCTTCCCAACTGTGTATTGTCTGCAAATATCATTAGACCTTGCTTACTTTTTGTTCCAGAAGAAAACTAACTAAAACCAGCTCTAAGGAATTTCACCCATTATGCCCCCCCTGCTCCTATCATTTTCCTTTCAGAAGAACCTGTTGTGTTTGTACTTGGCTGTTTCCTGACAGACCTTCAGCTCGAATACCAGTCCCTGCTTCTTCCAACACAAACAATAATTTCCCATGGGGATCTTCTATCAAAAGTGTTGCTGAAGTCCAGACAGATTAGATCTAAAGCATTTCCCATGTCTAAAAAGCCCATGGAGTACTTTGTTTGGTCTTTTTTATTTTTTTTCTTTTTCTTATCACCAAAACCTATCAAGTTAGCCTGACTTAAGTGACCTTGGTAAAGTCCTGTTATATTTTTATCATATCTTTCCTTTACTTCCAAGTCTTCAGCCCTTCCTCCAAAATTAATTTACATGTCATCTAAAATTTGTGCTAAAATCCAGTCCTTTTCCTCTGAGTTCATGTGAATTCAGACCTCAAGCAGTCCATGTCACTTGTATATCCCAGTCTCAGGAGGTCTGAAATTCCCCCTGTTGCTTGAACACCCTCAAGAAATGGGGTCTTTTTAAGAAGTCTGTGGTGGGCAGAAACAAAACTCAGAGCTGGAACTAGATGAGGTCTGTTGATCCTGCAGCTGCTCATTGCCTCTCTAGAAACTCCCAACTTTTAATGGGAGCAAACGAGCCATGGAACGTCCCCTCGTTCAGCAAGCCCAGGAAGAAAGTAATGGTCACGCATGGCACTGCAGTGCACATCCAACCAGCCAGAACAGGATGCAAATGTTCACCACTCACCGTGATTTTGCCTTACTCATGTCAGTCTACAATGCTGCTGTGTGGTTTGGGAATGCTCCTCACTTTTACTGAGCTTTAAAGGTCCAGTTGAGGCAGAAAAAGAATCAGTTGTGAGCCACTTCCCTTTGTAGTTAGCATTTAAGCAAATGTCTCCTTGTTTAACAATGGGGGTTTTGCAGTCCAGCCTGAGTCGTAAGCTGCGGTGCCTGCCCTGGTCTGGCCATACTTCACTGCCTGTGAAGCAGTCGCTGCAAGGACACACAGACACCCCCCATCACATACACCTATGGGTTTGCAAATGTGGATGTGAGGACATGTGGGGCCAGCACTGACACTGCTTAGCACAAGGCAGGAGAAAGGACAGTGCCTGACAGTTAGATGTGAGTTTTCTGGGAGCTTCATCTGGAAATACTCTATTTGGTCAGGACCTGTGGTCCCCTTTCAAGGGATTTGGTTGTCATCCCTGTGGGACATGTCAAATCTTGCATGGGCTCCTGCTTGATTTATTTCCAGTCCTCTTCAGGTTTCATTACCTTTGCTTTAAAAACCTGTTCCTCAACCACCACCGTTCCACAAATGGTACAAATATGTACATACACATACATATATATGTATATAAAATCAATTTATTTCAAGCTATTCTCCATTTCCTTTTCTGCCTAGTCCAATGCACACACAACAGCAATGCAAAAGTCCCAGCAGCTGCAGACAAGCTCCTTCCCCACTGTCTCCAGCAGGCTCTGCTCCAAATGTCTGCTGGTCTTAATCTGGGACAAAGGAGCTCTTTCCCTATTTAGCTAGAGGGTAGCTATGGCAACATGGCACAAAGACATCTCAATAGCTGGCTAAGGCCAGACCAGCCCCCTATCTAGCAGACAGACACTGTTCACTGGTACTTAAACTCTGCTTCGTTCTGACAAAGGCGATGTTTATTACCTAGGACTGGGCCCCTGACTCAAAATGTCCAGTAGCTGTAAGTGAAAGCAAGTGCTGCAACCCCCTTGACAAATGGGAAGTTTCAGGGGATGTCCATGAATAGGTCTTGCAATGGGTAATGAAAGAAGCAGCAGAGAGGGAGGGGAGGAAATAAATGAGCAGAGATTGTAGCGGCTAGAGGGAAGCTCCTCGCAGGAGGTGGCAAGAGGGTGCTCTGAGTTATGGCTTGTCTGTCTGAGAAAGCTGCACTGATAGAGCTTTCCTTTTTGTCTCAAATGAGCTGCCTTGTGGCCACACACGAATTGTCTCGCATCCTTTCGACCTGCCTTTCAATGGAAATTATGTCTTTTTGATCCTGCAAATGCTGTTTCCCACCTTTGTCCTGTAAAGACTAAGGTGCAGACACAGCAAAACTCTCTGCCCGGCACCTTCCAGCCTATATGTGTGGCCATTGCTGGCCTTGGACTTTATCAGAGCCATGCTTGGGAAAGCTTTTTGGAAAAAATGGCTTATAAACGCCTTGAATGTAGCTCTGCACCAGGGAGGTCTGTTGGGGAATGCCAGCACCACTGAAAAGGAGCCACACATCTGCGTCCTGCATAATGCTCCACTCCTGCATTAATCCCCCATGACATTTTCTCTTCCTTCCTATTTCTAACTTCTACAGCATTTTGGGGGATGACCCTGACAAAATTAGGCATTGATCTCTGGCCAGTGGTAGCACAGAGTTCACCAGAACCCTTTCTGCTTTTGCATAAGCAAATCCCAAAACATACCAGTCATGAAGACCAAAAGCAAAGGGTGGTGGACACACCTGCCTTCCCGACCATGAGGTGTTGGATACAGAGGCCTAAACTAGCAAGAATGTCTTTCTTTATCCTTCATGCCACCCGCAGTATTCCATCCTCCAAAATCCTGCTTCACCCTGGACTAGGAAGGCTTGCACATGTGGGCTTGGCTGTGCAATGTGAGGACATGGCTATGGCACAAGTCCTGCAGTGCCTCATGGACGTGGCCTCATCCAGCATGTTCCTCAAGCAATCCTACACACTGCTCAGGGAACCTCCTGCTCTGTCCTGCCCCAAAGTGTTTCAAAGCAGTGGCAGAACCAGGACAGACTGCCAGGACCACCTCCACTGCCTCACTAAACTTATTGCAGGCAGCTGCCTGTGCTGGCTGATGGCCTTAGGGGTTGTGGTATCACTGCTCACACATGCAATTAGTTTCCTTAAAAGCACCATGGAGGCTGCAGAGCTGCCAGCCCTGGCACAGGGCCATCTGTCTGGCATTACTGGCCCTGTCACCTCCTGGTGACAAGCACCTCGAGAGTGGCAAGCCAGCTGGTGCATGGCAGTCATCGTGCTCACAGCGGGGACATCCGCAGGCTCTCTGCATGCTTGGTGCCTCCACCTGCTCTCCCCAGTCACACATGCTAATTGTAAGCCCTGAGGGGTGGGAGTTGGCCGTGCTGCTGGATGAACCTCACTTCCCTGTGCCCCCAGCCCAGACAGAGGCTCGAAGCACAAGGCAGGGAGGCAGGGAGCTGCTGAAGGCCCTGCTGTGCCCTATCGAGACAGCCAGCACCAGCTGGCAGCAAGCTGATTACATCCATGCATTGAGCCTTGACACATCCAGGGCATGCAAAAGCCTCTCTGCTCACTTGAAGGAGAGCTGGAGATGGCCGTCATCTCACAAGACCACCAAGTTCAACAGAGCCTTGTGAGAGGTGAAGGTGATATATGGCTTCCTCCAGATTACTGGGGAACCACGCACGAATGCTGCAGGAGGCTCAAAAAGCCCAAATATAATGGTAGCAAATAGCTCATATTATATATTTGCTGCTGCAGAAGGGTGATGTAGCAGAAAGCTGTTTGCAAGGCAATGGCCATTCATCACTCAAAAATATGCTAATATATTAGCTTGGATAGTTTATATTTCTTCTATGCTTCTCTACATTTCCACATGTAACCTCCTGCTGTTCACCCCGACAGGCTGTAGTCTTATCTGAAGTAAGAAATCAAATAAACTCTCATTTAAAGTGGAAAGTCAGCTACTGCAGAAAGCATGAATCTCTAGCACTCTGTTTCGTGCCACTTGGCTAGCAGCTCCCATTTTGAGACCAGTGAGAATGCTCGTTGCCTATACTCATGTGAGAGCTGCTGGTACCTCATCTTCCCTCCTGTTTCTCACAGTTGTGGTGCTCCCCAACCCTTTCGTTACCAGCTCCTGAGGACCTGCCCTCTGCCTTACTCTTAAAACTTACTACCATCTTCCTGCCTGAGCCATTGTGGAACGGTGATGCTCTTGAAAGTTATTTGCTTGCTTTGTGGATTGAAGGTGCAGAGAAGTTTGATGTGCCCCAGAGCTGGAAGACAAAGAGAGCAGCCAGGGAAGGGTGCAGGACACCCGTGAGACCTGCTCAGGCTGCCATAGACTCATTTGCAGTGCTCATAAGCACTAGGATGACTTCTCCCAGCTCCTCAACATGCTGATTTGCCTCAGGTACATTGCTACCTACCATAAAAGTGAAGATATTTTTTCTGGGCAGCAGCAATATATCTGTTATGGTTTTTCTCTTGCTCCCTGTGGGATCAGGAGACACCTTTCTGAGACCTTTTTGAGACCTTTCCCCAGCAGCTTTAGCCAAATTTGGTGCAGGGGCACAAAAGATGCTAACTTCCAACAAACTCCATGAGACCAAAGCAGTAGAAGAGGGGGAGAGCAACTCCCTGGACAAAAAGATGATGGGAGTTTCAGGTCAAAGGCATACCAGAAGGCAGGGTGGGGTCCAGGATGCTGACACCCACAGCGTAGATGTGTATATGTGTGTGCAGGGTGACTGGCACCCAGTGAGATCCCACAGCCATGCCACATGGAGAAGTATATGTGCCTTCACCCCAAGCATCTGGCCCCTGGGGGATGCCAGCAGGGATGTCCACAAGGATTGTCCCAAATGCTTGGTGGGATAGCAAAGGGACACCTCCATGCTGCTTTTTGAGAGACCAGATGCATTTCCCATCCCTTCCTGGCAGAGAAGAGTTTTCTGCAGCCCGGTGACCCTTGTCAGAGTCTCCCTGGGGAGCCCAGGGACAGTGGCCATAATAATTTTTACCTTTATGTATCAGATGCCCAAGAGATGACATCAGTATTGCTTAGTGCAGAGGGGAGGGGGCCTTGCTTCCAGCTGGTGAAAAAGCCCAGCACACTGTGAAAGAAAAGCTGTAAACTGCCTCACTCCCTGGCTCAGGCACGTCTGGAGTATTTTCCTTTCTGGTGGCCAGAAGTGGAGAAGGCTGCTCTTATCGAAAGGTCAGCGAGGAGACAGCTGACAAATACTGCTGTCTCTAGTCTGTCATTGTGTACCTCACACGGATGTTGAAGTGTCTGACTGAGAGCTGGGGGTCAGTTGTGGGGGTGTTTGGAGGGGCAGTGTTTTGTTCTAGAGAAAAATACATTAGCTTGTGCTAAATGCTGAAAGTGTTGCAGTCTTTTCCTCTGCTGGTAAGATGAAAGGTAGGGGAAAAGGAGGTCTGGAACTTGTAGCCCTGAATAACTTAATGGTCATGATCTGTACTTTGAAGCAAGATAATAAAAGACATCTTTTTATGCTGTTTGTTCCAGGAGCCTTTACTCTTCAGCCAGGATTTTTGTGCCTGCTGGGAACAGCCTGATGGAAAAAGTTCTAAAACTTTCAGAAATCCTGTCTGAGACTTTTACTTTGTTCTTTACCTCTGAGGTTTATGTAGCATTTGTATGGCCTAATACATCAGACAGGACAATAAACATCAAGAACCTTTAGGTCACACAGGGACCAAGCTGCCAACCCAGAGCTCAACTGATCCCTCGGAAGTCCCAGATGTCGCATCAGAGTAGTTTAAATATCAGAGAATTCTGGAACGTCATGGAGAACTTCTCAGGATCTGCCTAACTTGTGAAGGTGCCAAAAACCAGTAGGAATGACCAGAGTGAACATGCAATAACAGACCTTTATGATGGGCTGCTCATCCCTGCTGTCATATTCTGCAACATCTGACACTGAGTTCTGGAGAAGATCTAGGGAATTTACAGATAGACGGGAGAGTCAAGTCTTAAACAGGGGTTTGAAGTAGCCTGCATGCCCAAGAGACTCTGAAGTAAGTCATTGTCAACAATTGCCTATTAGGTATTAAAGATGAGGAGCATGACGATGGGGGCAAGTGTCTGCTGTGGCAGCAATCCCGACCACCCCAAACCAGCTGAAGAGGGCAGGGGCACATCTGCTATCTGGATCACAAGCAGGTTATGTGGACTTAGCCCAGCTAAGTTCATGTGTCTAGGCACTCAGTGAAGACGTTCTGATTCTTCAGAAAATCTGAGGTAAAATCCTGAGTTGTTCAGGTGTGTGCACAGAGAGGCTGCAGCTGAGGAGATATCTTCAGACCTGCAGGTTTAAGCTTGACTAGAACGGAAACCCCAAGTGACAGCTGGATTTCTACACTTTTTACCAGGGTTTTGCCTCAGTTCTGTAGTCAGTTGGAGGCTAAATGCAGACCATCTCAGCTCTCTTCCAGACAGATTGCTATACTAAGCTGTTCAATTTTTAATGAAGCCAAGATACCGCTTTTCCAAAGAGTTTCTGAAAATCAATAATGTTCTTTTACAACAATACATTTTTACGATGGGAGGTCAATAAGGAAGAAAAATGCAAAACCTCTGGGGACAAGGCTACCTTCTTGCCTGAAATGATGAATTTCATGTGGCAAAGTTCAGTAAGATACATGAACATATGAATAATTTGGGGGTTGTATCACCACCACATCACTTGTGTTGTGATATTTGTTCTTTAGAGTTATTAAATTGACTGTTGGTAACAATGAATTATTTGGAGGTCAGAGGTGGCTTAATATTTTAGAATTCTAGCACCAGAGCATTACTCATCTGAATTTCTTATAACACTTCTTATACTGTTATTTTTGCATTATTCTGCTCATAAGCCAAAAACATTTGGTGAATAGGAACACTAAGGCATCGTTTAGGGAACCTGTTATTAAACCCGATCATCAATATTCATACTTGTCATGTCAGAATACGTAATCACCAAAAAAAAAAAAAAAGAAACCGTCTGGTAAATTCATATTAGTAATAAAGCTCTTTTTTTGATTAGTTCAGAAATGCTTTGATTAAAAAGTCAACAGCTAAATTAATCAGATTCCAGTCTGGGAATTCATATAAAACTCTTACCATATGTGTCTGCTTCCTTTAACTTCAGTGAGATTGAAAGAAATGCAGAGGGGTTTTCCTGAAGTTGCATACTTTCCCAAGCTGAAGTATGTACTTCTGAGCTGTCATTCACTTTGGCCACCCTCTGCTAGGTGCAGGAAGGAAAAACAAAGAGAAAAAGCATGTTCATGCTGCTAATGTTTAGGCAGCCCTGCTAGAAGCAACATCGTGGTGTTCCCCACATCTTTAATGGGCAGAGCTGGGGGCTGCTGAGGAGGTGTGCAGAAAGCCTGTGTCTGTCTTTTGATACCAACCTCCCTTCTCCAACCCTTCACAATGTATTCTTGAAAATTTGGGGATTTTCTCCACTGCTACCACTGAACAGCTTTGGCAGTTGCTGGCACCTTTGACTCATTCATGTTTACTTGGTCTGGTTCATGGTGCAGGGGATGTGCAACCTTGGGAAAAAAAAAAAATAATCTGCTGAACCTCTTCCTGTGCTGCTTCTGCTTCCCTTTGCAACCTTGGATGGATGTTGTCTGCACTTAATGCCTTGTCAATACCAAGAGGCTCAAAGCCTTCACAAGCTATTTTTGGATTTATCTTACAGACTTACTTATTTTCCTGCTTCTCTCTCTAGATAAATCTTATCACTAGTTTAGGTAAAAACCTGCCTTTCTCTGCTTTAAAGCCAGATCAACACTGGCCTAAAAATGCTGCTGTTCCATTATTTTCAGTTTATACTTTTCCCTATATCATTCCTGCAAGGAAAAATCACTTCTCCACTGTTACTGTCATTAATCATAAACCTTCAGATATTTCTGGTTAATCATTATGTCCTGGGACACTTGGCCTTATTTTTATCATTTCTCTTCTTTTATATTTTGAAACTTTGATCAAGTTTTAGTCTCCTTCTACCTTTCTCCAAAGATTTTAGCCAAAAATAAGTCTAACACATTCACGGGTCATCCTTGAAACTGAAATGATTAGAAGTTGAATTGGAGGATAACATTGGAGTTGGGTGCTTTGGATTTTTACCCACTTCTGACAGAGTGCCAAGAGCAAATCACTCAACAAAACCATCTTGTTTGAGCTGTCTTTGAAATGGGAGGAATTTTTGCTAAATCTCTTATTGCAGCTCATTTCAAACATAACACCTTGGGTGAAGGGCACTGGATAGATGTCAGATAAAAATGTAGCTGGGCCCAGGGAAAACATTATGCAGAAAATAGATGGTAAGATGGACAATGAGAAGGACTATGTGACCTCTCAGGAGAAAGCCCAGGAAAATCCTTTGTTAATACAGATCACAGGAACAGATGGGGCAGATACACCGAAAGTGTTCCCAAAAGAATTAATGAGAAGACCAAAAGTAAATTTGAACTTCTGGAATGCATTCATTTTACCCCCAAATAATTAGGTCTTACCTTGATGATATTAATATAACATTTACTTACTTTAACACAGTTTCAATAGAAAAATAGTTTACAATTCACAACCATTTCTAACTTCAAAAAAGCAATGTTTCCTTTCTGAAGATCCTTATTTTTTTTTTTCACTGAGCTCAGGACCAAGTTCCTGGAGATAAAACACTCACAATGGATGCGAAGCCACATCTGAGACAGGGATTAGCCTCACAAGCCTTCCCACAGCAGTACAGCAGGGCAGAATGGGGGAAGATAAAGGATTCTATATCCAGGAGAAATCACATTTATCTCAAAGTGACAAGCAAGTGTGAGAACAATGCCCCTTATTTTATTGAATACCAATCCTTTCTCATCTCCTTCACAGCATACTTTCAGTGGCCAACTGGGCTGTATCCTGGAAAACCATATTAGCAGATTAATTAGTAATAGATTTTTAACAATAGTGTAGAAGATAGGCACTGGAAAGAAAGATCAGGCAGTTGAATTGAATTATTATAGTGGTGTAGTTTTTTAGATTGACTACTATATGCTTTTGATTAAATTATTATAATGTATGTGCTTTTCAAGTAACAATCTTCTCTGAGAGATTATTTTCTCTTGACCATCTCCATATAGAATTATTTCCATGGCAACAGTTTGAGTGATTTGAGAAAGAAAGAAAATTATGGACTTCCATTACCATTGGGTTAAAAAAAATTAGTTTGATTTTAGATCAAAAATACAGCATATTTTGGCTTTATAGAAGATAAAGAATAGCCTTTGAAGGAGTCATAGCTATATCAAGAGGAAATTCAAACTTGATCTTTCATGATTTCTTTGTAGCAAAAATGCTATTTTCAAAACAGGGTTATAAACATGCTATTATCATTAGACCTAATAAATCTGATGTTTATCTCTATTTGACAGTATTTTTTAAAGTAATGGGACATAAAAGAACCATTACTTCTCCTGAGTCAGCAGACTGATAAATCAACACTTAATAAACATTATTTGGCATTTCCCTGTAATTTCCTCAGTGTTGAAATGTTTAGATCAGTTAAACATTTTAAATGTAAGACATAAATTAGAGAAATTAGTTTAGCCAATTGGGACAATGGCAATCACCCCAGGGTAAGTGAGGGACCAGCTGAAGTGCTCCTTGAAACATTAGTAATTATGTTTAAGTGCATGAGGAGGGTGGAAGAGGAGATCCCAGCAGGCTGGAGAAGAGCAAACAACGGAAAGGGAGAAGGAGGTGGATGAGGAGAAGACAGACCAGTCAGACTCGCCTTGGTACCTGGAAGGATTCTGCATGAATTATTCACAAATTTATAAGCACTGGCAAGATAAAATGCAAATATATCAAAGTAGATTTTTCAAAAATAAGTCACATGAGTCCAGTCTGACTCCTTTCTTTGACAAGATAACTGGTCCTGTGAATAAGGGAACAGTAGCTGGTATGTTGCTTCATGACTTCAGAAATGCTTTGGTCATGACCAGATGATGTTCTTATATACAACCTAAGAGACTGTGGAAGAGGTTAAATCATAGCAGAGATTTAAACCAGTTTGGTTTTCACTTCAAGTTCAGGTAATGGAGTAGAGGATGCGCTGTCTTTTGTGAAGGGATGAAGCCCCCGAAGGGAAATTTGCAAACCTACTTGGGGGATACAGCAGGACTCAGCAATCTGTAAGTCAGGGGAACAACCAACAAAGTCAAATGCAGTAAAATGTTTAATTTAGGAAGGGGGAGATCAAGTGTGTAAATACAAAGAAGGCAGCAAAACAACAACCCCCCCAAATAAACCAACCAACCAAACAACAATCAAAACACAACAAACAAACAGAAAACAACCCAAACCTTCTCCCCAAGCCAATACCCATCCCCAAGAATGATTTATAGTATATTAGGTAGAAGATGAAATGTTAAATTAAAGGGAAAAAGCGTTCTGGGTTGTGTCCGTAAGAACATCACAGGCTGTGATTTTGCTCTGCTCTTTGTTAATGAGTCTTGGGCTTGTGTGCTAAATGCAGTTTAAGAAAGGTTGGCTACTGTCCAGGATGTGCAGCTGTGACAGAGGTTTAACAAATCTGAGTCAAGATGAATGTCAGACAAGTTACTCTGGAAGAAAGGACAGCTGGGAGGAGGGGGCAGCAATCTCTCTGAATATAGTAGAGAGGACAGCAAGTAGCTTTTTCTGTCTAGTAGCACCAGGCAAAGCACATCTGATTGAAGCTGCCACAAACATTTGGATGAGATAACAGGAAAACATTTCTAACCATAAAGTGGTGAAACAGTGGAAGGAGCAGCCTGGGAAGTTCCTGAACATCTTCCACTCACTGGTGATCTTAAAGAGCACGTTAGACAAGTCTTCACTAGGGATGGGCTAGATATGCTTGTTCCTGCCTTGAAACTGGCTGAGAAGAGGTAAATGCTATTACTGTCACTTGTGTTGGATGGTGCAAGGTCACCAACATGTAGACTGTGAAAAGATGCAGCTGGATGATGTTCTCCTCTCCTGTTTGAAAGTTTTCTTTGTACTCAGCAGAGGTTTTCTTCTCCATTACTCAGATGTCAACAGAAGAGATCTGGAAGCAGGAAAGGTATCGGGAGCATGTTTTAACCCTCCAGGCTGACAGGCTTGCCTTGGTGAAGTCCTGCTGATGCAAACTCCCTGGCTGCACTGTCAAAGAGCATCTGTAACTCACCTCTTCAGAGCTCAGCTCCTACACTCGCAGGACACCGTGTACCCCAAGCATGAGCAAGACTAATGCTTCAGAAAAGCACAAAAGATGCCATTCATTTTCAGAGCTATCATTAACGACCTGCTTAGCTTTGGATAGATATATTTATATGCTCACATACTTTGCTGAACAGGGCCCAGAGGGACAAGAGTAGTGCCAGATTTGCCCGAAGGCTTCCTGAGGCACTTGCAAGATTTACCTGTAGTTTCATTAGCAAAGAAACCTCCTTCACCTAGGCAGGTTGTAAGCCTCTAATCTGATTCCATCAATAAACTACAGATTTGGCTATCAAGAATTCCGTATCATGATGTTATAATTACTTATTATGATGCATTTTTTTAAGTGCACCGTGCCCCTGGGGCAGAGCAACTGCTGGGGAGAGCAGGCTTCCCTGCTGTAAGATAATCAAGGCTTATGCAAAAGGATCTTCTGGGAACACGCACACTGTGTAATCCCTGACGTTAAGCAAGTGAAAACAGAACTTCCTGCAGAGCCCATTTAATCCTGCCAGACAAAATTCATTTCAGATGTTTTCCGTTTCTCAGTTCATAATGGATAAAGGAAGAAGCATCTTATCAGGTTGTGGAGAACATTACTTGTCTTCTACAGTTTTTAGAAACAGACATTGCCCTGTTCACAATGGATCTTTTCTTCTCCTTCTAACACGTTTCTTCCTTTTTTGGATATTTTCTGGCTTGTCTAGGAACTCTCTTTAAATTCTAACCCTTTAATCTCAGTGTGATAGAATTTCTCTTAAAAGCTAGCATTGGAAGTGCTCTTAAAAGTTGCCTGGAATGCACGCAGCCTTTCAGAAGAAAATTAAATTTGTGTATATTTCTTCTTCTCATTAATTTAAATCATGTTGCCTACTAAAAGAAGACTACAGTCAGGATGACTGAGAGTGAACCAGGGAAGCTTATTCTAACCACCATTACACTTTCCTGTTTTGTGGTAATAGCAAGCTGAGGTCTAAATACTTCTGAAAAAAAAAAAAAAAAAGAAGTTGGTGAAGTGGCAGCAATGTGGAACAGCCCATTTGTTCATACATTGTTTTCTGCACACTTTTCAAGGTTCATAAAAAAACCCCATTTAAAGGTTAATTGCCATCATCATCAGAATGCAGTTATGGTGACATCAAAGTTTGGTACTGGCTGAGTTCGACCAAATCTTAATGGCTTGGAAAACACTAAAATAATCTTCTAAAGGGACATTGCTGTCCTGGCTGCTGCCTGCTCTATGTCCATGTACACAACTGCTTCCCACATGGAGGCATTAGGGACAAGCCACAGTGCCAGCAGCTTGGGGGACAGGACACCTCCCGAGGTGGACTGCTCAGAAACATGACTTCTTACACAGTTGTTTTCTTGGCTAAGGAGGTAAAGTATTTTAAAAAGGTCTTCTGGGGAGCAGTGGGTGTATATTACTGGGACACACAGGCACTGAGATGTTTGCTGGTGGGGCTCCAGGCATTGCTCAGAGATCGGAGGCATCAGTAGGTTCTGGGACAGCACTTCCCAGATGGTGGGACACTTGCTGCCCCAGCCTACTTCTTGAGGTTGTTCATCTCATGAAAAGCCCTTTAATAGTTTTGTCCTGTGCATTTACCCTTAGCAATCAGAAGCTATGGGCTCTCCTGTGCACAGTTTTCCTTCTGGGTCTGTAAAATCTACATCATTGCAGTGAATGGCCCTGAAAGCCTTTCTGTGCCTTTTCTGCACACCTCGGTTCCGGGGAAACAGCTCTCTCACAGACAAGAGTCTTCCAGGAACAGAAAATAGTGCTAATAACCATCTTAAAAGACCACCTTCCTTTCCTTCCCATTTTCATTAAATAAAAAGATTCTACTTCAGCCCAGGCTCATCTTCTGAATCTCAGCAATGACTTTACTTTCATTTGATTTACTTCTACAGCACAAAGCCCTGGATCTAGTCTTCACAGCCTGCTTTTTTTCCACTGGACAGAAGACCAAGTGCAGGCTGAAACAGCCTCTCCTGAGCCTACAGCTAGGACCAGCACAAAAGCCAGAAAGCACCTGCATCTTTCTTCCCCACCACACTATTTTTAAAAGTCAGCTGGCTGCTGAGGCATCAGCTACCACTGCAGCTATGCAAGTACGTGGCACTCCCGAACATCAGCCTCTAGGATGTTACTGGAACTTGTTCCTGCCCTGTGCTGCAGTGCAAAGGAAGAAGGCAGATTCTTCACAGGAGACAACTCGGTGCTCTCCCTGTCCCAGACATCCCTTGTACTGCTATCCCTGGGAGCACGGCCACGTCAGAGAGGCTGAAAATCCCCTTTGCTCCCAATGTCAGCAGCAGGAATACTCCTGCCTCTCTGCTCCAGCCATGCTTGGCAGGGTTTGTCCAGCACCTACTGCCCTTTAATTTTGGTCTCTCTTACTACAAAGCTTGAGCTCTTTATGGGCAAAAAGATTTCCAGGCCTTTCTCTGACTCTAGCTATTTTAGGCTTTAAAGTTCAGTGGTGATCCTTTCCTCCTCCTCATGTCTGAGTTATCTCCTGCTGGGATAAGAGGGAAAGCCTCTACTTCCATCAACTTCGGTCATCACCTCCTCGTTTTTGAGGATAACAATCTCATAAACAATATTAGATTCTTGTGTTTCAGTTTCACAGGGAAGATTATTTTTTGTGCTACAACACATGGATAGAAGGAGACCACAATTGATTCACCAGTTTGGAAGTGCCTTTACCTATCTTCTCTTTGTTTGCAATACTTAGTTAGGCACGTTAATAACTGAACAGAAATCAAACTGTTTTCAGACAAGATGGGTCATCAGTTCAATAAGAACAAAGTATTTCATTAAAAAGAGCTCAGTAAGATGAAAACACTTACTCTAAAACTGGCTTATAAAAAAAAAGGGCAACAAACTATTATCCATGCCAATAGCAAACTAGAAATAACTGGAGTTTGCAAAGATACCAGTTTAATCACTAATTGAAAGAACTATTGTTCTGCAAACCTCGAGGCAGGAACTGTGTTGCTGTTGTGGGAACCAGTCCAGTCCCCGCGTCAAGGGCTAATGCAGCAGCTTCCCAGCACCATAAGCTCCTCTCCATGCATGTGCTCTCAGCAAGGGAGGACATGGGGTTCCTTCTCAGCAAGAGAGGTGTCACACTTTCCTCATGTGCCAACCTGAGTGCAGAAAGTCTATGCTGACTGACAGTTTAGAGGAGTGAGAGGCAACTGCCAGCTGCCTTCATTAGCACTGTGCCTGGTGCACTGCATTTGAGAGACAAGCAGATTTCTGTATGCTGGATTTTGAGAGGATACTTTGAGTTGAGTGGCCTTTTCCACAAATAGTCATGGGAGATTCAGCCTTTACAGACCATTTCTGGTAAACGGGATGCTGGGTTTTGCATATTTTGAGGGGGTAACTGGAGCATCACGTGGGAAAATGCTAGGCACCCATGTGCCTTTGTGTTACTTGTGCTGGCTTTGGCAGTGTCCGTCTGGATTTAAATAGGATCCTTTCAAAGCCAGAGTTTAAATGAAGCATTTAGGGCTGCTTTGTCCCAGAATAGTAAATGCCAAGAACTGTAGTTTTGTTGCAGCAGTCTGGCTCAGCTGACGGGCTTTCTTTGTACTGCTCAGATTTATGTGACCTCGTGTCCTGAGATCTTCTACCCATGGCCAGTGTGTGCGTGTCCCCTGGGACATTGAAAGGCAATACCACAATGACTCTGTGCGTATAGATGTGGCAGCTGGCTCTTGGCAGACTCTGATAGTGGGGTTTTGGTCACCAATTTAGCTTTGATGCTATATGAAACTGCCTGTTGTATGTTATATGAAGCTGCTTGAAGAACATTCCTGTGCCGTAATTAATTAGGCAGGCAAAGCTGTGCTTTCTTAGGACACATTTCATTTTCACCTGTCATAGCTGAAGATATACTGCAAATTGCCTTACCAGGAGAGACTTCTATGCTGTTGGACACTCCATCCTTATCCCCATGGACCATGGAGGGCCAGCACAACCCATATGGGTGACAGGGAAAGGCTCTTAACCCCACAGCCCTGCCAAGACAGGTGTTTTCTCATCTCTCTCTCTTCAAACTCAGAGGGTTGGGGGCTTCTATCATTCATAATCCCAAGCCTTGAGCCTTGTCTCCCAACCTTATAGCTCCTGCGGGCGTCATGGGGAGGTATTCCACCTGAAACTTTCTCCTGCTGTAGTGGGTTAAAGTGTTCCTGCACACGGGAGTTGCGGGTGCAAGGGCTGGGAAGGAGCTGGCAAAGGTAGTCAAGAAAATAAGATTTTCCCCCAGGTGAAAGCTCTGACTACTGTCGTGCAGAAGATGAGTAGCAGCTTTGCTAACGTGTCCCTGAACACAGACACTGTGCTATGTGACAGCAACGCTTGCTCCTGCCCAGGCCCACAGCAGAAGGGAGAAGGTAGAGCTGGTGCAGGACTGAGGTGCATGGTTTGTGCCTGGTGTGTCCAGGTCATAGCTGCTGAGACCTTGGGTGAGAGAAGACACGGAGTAGTGTCAGCAGTGTGGGTATGACATGGCACCTGAGAAGGCAGCCTGGTGCCTAAATTCAATTATCCTATGCATTTAAGCCCAGAACGCAGTATAAAGTGTATTTTAGTTGTGTTAATGGTGGTTTGCTTATACCACTTCCCAGACTTCTCACTTTCCCAGACTGGATATTATATTCCCAGGTATTAAAACACCTGTTGACAAGCTTTCCCTTAGTGTAAACTACCTGTGAAATGATGTTATTTAACTGGTATAGAATAATGCTGGCTGTTTGCTTACATCTCAGGAGACAAGAAGTCTGCAACAGCAAGGATAATAGTGGTTTGTTCTTTCAGTGTCTGTTCTTCTGAAAATGGTTGGCAGTGTTTGCTTAGAAATGGGGAAAGAATCTAATGATCCAGAACTAATCTAATTTGCACAGATATTTTACCTTAAATGCCACCTTGAAAAAAAGAAGAAATTCTGCAGAAATGTTTAGGAAGATAGATAAGATGAGACTGAGGAAATGCAGACAAACAGAAAACGAAAAATCTTAAGGAGGTTGAATTATCCTCTGGAGGTTCTCATCTATCCCCACAGATTATAGAGAGCCTGACAGTGCTCATGTAACCGTCTCCAACTGTATACTTATTTTTAGCATCCACTGCTTCTCTCTGAGCATATGGGTGTCAATTGCTCATCGCCCTCTTGAACCCAGGGGATCTGATGTTGGTGTGCTGAACAAAAAACTGTCTCTTAGTTCTGTCACTGTGTGATTTTAATAAAGGCTTGGCCTAACAGGTCACTCCTGAAGGTTTAAACTGCTCAAGAAGTGGAAATGAGGCACATTTGAAGACAGGTAGACATATGTGAAAAGACGTGAAGAGGAAAAGGTATCAAAATAGAGCATAAAGCATGTTGAAGTGGAGAGTTAGGCAAGGCAGATGCAGTGGAACTGTAGTGTCCTTGATGAAGAGAGGAGATTTGGTTGCTCTTAAAGAGGAAGGATTAGACAAAGGTTATTTCTGTCACTGCATTTTGAGTTGGTTGTAAAGTAAACTCTTACTTGCTTTCAGATAGGAAGGTGACTTGGCTCAACTCCCATGCAAAAGAAGGATGGTGGGAGCAGAGGCAAGGGAGGACTGCTGATCTGCTGAGTCTCTCAGGCTATGAGGCATCAAGGCAACTGCAGATGTATGCCTGATACAGGTCTGCTGCGTGGTATCTTCAGACAGGTGACACCTCAGTGTCACAGCAGCGCTGTGTTACCACACATCTACAACAAAATGTGAAGAGCTACCAAAAGTGCTGAGTGATCAGACTGCTCCTTCAGCTGTCACCATGCTGGGACCCTGAAGAGCTGGAAAAATGTTTCAGACACACAAATTTTGCATGGATAGATACTAAATAGGTTGCAAGCATTTTTCCACTGGGCTCCTCCCTCTAGGAATAGAAGAAAACAGCAGGCAAAAGGCCAGCAGCAGCAATAATGTCAGCTGTCTCAAAGGGACTGTGACCTCAGAGCTGCTCCTCAGGCCTGATGGTCAACAGAGGTCTTTGCTGATGCTCTGAGTGACAGCAGCCTTAGTGGGTTTCCATAAGCTTCCTCTTACTCTCCTTTTAATTTCTGCATTTTTCCCCACCTCTGATTCTTCATCACGAGAGCAAGTGGAATGAGGGCTGCCTTCTTTTTGTAGAGCAGATACATATCAGGGTTTGATCTTTCCCATAAGGGGTTATCATGGTCTGAGGACATGCAGTTGCAATGAGGGAGAGGTGCCTTTGCACTATGCCACTCAAGAACCAGACTGTATAAGTGGGGTCTGTCCTAAGTGGCATAGATGGCTCAAAGGGCAGGGCAAAACCTGTGATGCCATTCCAGTTTAACTCCATTGGCATCAGCAGGAGGATCACAGTTGCTCCTGTCCCTGCAGGTCAACACCTGCTGCCACCAGAGCTTCTCCTCAAAAGGTCTGGAGGAAAAGGCAGCAGGCACAGGTAGAGGGAAGCATCTCTGGAAGGACTGGTGGAGACCTCTAATTGTGTCCCTTGAATTCAAGGGACACAATGATCACATTGATCACAGTTCTTCTCCTTGTTATAGACCACCTGGGGAACATAAACAAACATAAATCTATGGGACCTGACAAGATACATCCCAGAGTCCTGAGGGCTGATACAGTTGTGAAGTCCACCTCCATGGTATTTGAAAAGTCATGTCAGTTAAGGTGACCAGGAAAAGGGAAAAATTACAGTTATATTTAAATAAAATAAAAAAGGACTCTGGGAACTATGAACCTGTTATCCTCATCTCTGTGCCTGGGAAGTTCATGGAACAGATCCTCCCAGAACCTATGCTAAGGTACCTGGAGGACAGGGAGGTGATTCAGTGACGTAGACAGTGGGATCAAGTGCACCTTCAGCAAGTTTGTAGATGACACCAAGTTGTATGGTACAGTTGACATTCCAGAGGAGCAGAATGCCATCCAGAGGAACCTGGACAAACTTGAGAAGTGGGCCCATGTGAACCTTATGAGGTTCAACAAGGCCAAGTGCAAGGTCCTTCACCTTGGCTGGGGCAACCCCCACTATTTGGGGAATGAAGGTAGGCTGGTGGATTAAGGGATTGAAAGCAACCCTGCAGAAAAGGACTTTGGGGTACTGGTGGATGAAAAGCTGGACATGGGCCAGCAGTGTGCACTTGCAGCCCAAAAGGCCAACCATATCTTGCACCGCATAAAGACAAGTGTTGTCAACAGGTCAAGGGAGGTGATTCTGCTGCTCTACTCCACTTTTATGAGACCCTACCTGGAGTACTGGGTCCAGCTCTGGAGCCCTTAGCACAAGAAAGGCATGGGTCTATTGCAGCAGATCCAGAGGAGGGCCACAAAAATGATCAGAAGGAAGGAACACCTCTCCTGTAAGGAAAGGTTGAGGGAGTTGGGTTTGTTCAGCCTGGAGAAGACATCAGGGAGACCTTGTTGCAGCCTTCCAATACTTAAAGAAAGCTTATAAGAAAGATGGGACAGTCTTTCTGGAAGTGCCTGTAGCACTAGGACAGGCAGTAATTGTTTTACACTAAAAGGGGAGAGATTAAGACTAGATATAAGGAAGAAAATTTTTATACTGAAGATGGTAAAACACTGGAAAAAGCTTCCCTAAGAGGTTGTTTCCTGACAATCAGATGAGGGAGCTGGGATTGTTTAGTCTGCAGAAGAGGAGGCTGAGGAGAGACCTTATTGGTCCTTATAACTACCTGAAAGGAGGTTATAGTGAGATGGGTGTTGGTGTCTTCTCTCAAGTAACTAGTAATAGGACAAGAGGAAATGTGCTTAAGTTGCACCAGGGCGGGTTTAGACGGGATATTAGGAAAAAATTCTATTCTGAAGGAGTGGTGAAGCATTGGCATGGGCTGCCCAGGAAAGTGGTGGAGTCATCATCCCTGGAGGTGTTCAAAAAACTGTAGATGCAGTAATTCAGGACATGGTTTAGTGATCATGATAATTTTAAGTAGACATTTGGACTTGATGATCTTGGAGGTCTTTTCCAAACTTAATAATTCTGTGATTCTGTGGTAGATGCCCCATCCCTGGAAATATTCAAGGTCATGTTGGACAGGTCTCTGAGCAACCTGATCTATTTGAAGACGTCTCTGCTCACTGAAAGTGAGTTGGACTAGATGACCGTTAAAGGACCCTTCCAACTCAAACAATTCTGTGATTCTATGATTCTACAGTCCTTTCTTTCATCTTCTTGACTATACACTTATTACATCTGAAGGTGTCACATCAGGTAGCAGGATTTGTCCTCCCAGTTTGGGACAGCCAAAGTAGACAGGATTTCCTGGACTTCCAGGACTTCCTGGAACACAGGAAATTCCAGGTCAACGAGAGGAAAAACTTCTTTCCTGTGAGGGTGATGGAGGTTGTGGAATCTCCTCTGGAGAATTTCAAAACCCACTTGGATATGTTCCTGTGTGGCCTGCCCTGGTTGATCCTGCTCTAGCAGGGGGACTGAACTCTATAATTGATGGAGGTCCATTCCAATCCCTACCATTCTATGATTCTAGGTGGAAATAAGACCAGTCTATGGTGTTGGCAATTCAACAAAAGCTGGCCTATAAACCCTAGCTAGCTGTTCAAGTGCGTCCGTCAGGGAAGACCTCATGGCCATTTTACCTGCCTGACTTTGACTGTATCATGTTGGTGCAAGAACGGGTAAAGAAGGCAGGTAGCAGCCTGGGTGACAACAGCACAGGCTCTCCATCCCAGTTGCAGGTGGGGAGGAACATGATCCAGTGCTCCTGGGTGGCCTGGGTTCAGGCTTTCCCCATTTAGACAGCAGCAAATGTCACCTCTAGTTCATGACGGTATCTGGGCTGGTCTCCATGTAATGTGGGCATAATATCAGGACCCAGAGGGGGCTTGTAAGCTTGTTCAAACTAAAATGTGGCCTCTACTGCTGAGAAAGAGCTAACATTTAACCCGTGTGTCTCAGTATTTCAGAAAAGGTCCATTTTTGTGATCCTTCCTTTTCCTAATTTAGAGGCCTGGAGGGTGCTAAAGAGCTGCTCATTGGTGTCCCTGAAGCTCACCAGCTCCAACCTGCCCAGCATCCCCAGCTTTTGAGCTTCAGGCACTGGCATGAGTGCAAGATGAATCAGTCACCACTGCGCTGCAGAAAACAAAGGAGATCTCAGCATAAGCAGGAGCCAAAGATACCTGATAAACAGTTTCTCCTTGTCCAAACACGCAGGCTGTGTCCATGCAAGGAGTCAGGCCAGCCAAGAAGAAAGCCTTGAGAAAGGGCTTGCTTTAATTGTCACCTGAAGTGAGAGAGCCTGCTTTCTTACAAGCTGAAATTCAGTGTTCATTAAATTGCTCATCTTCCTCCAGAGAAAATAAAGTCACCGATCGACCTCATGGGGCTAGAGAGAGACAGGCAAAACATGGTCGCTTAACTGAAGAGGCCTGTGATAACAAGCAGCCTCTCCATCTGGAACGAAGGTGTGTGTAATGCAAGCACTGGAGAGCCACAATGGCCAAAATGACATGTAAATCCCAGCTCCCACCCTGCCCTCAGTCCTCCTTGACTTCCACAGACATGCTCTGTGGGGAGCTGGCGGGGTGTAGTCATAGCTGCTGCTTGGGGGTGGCAGGTGAGGGAGTCCCCTCCCCAGCACATGGCAGTGGATGAAGCCAGTGACTTGGGCTGCAAAGCCAAGGGAGGGCTGCTCCCAGGGGGCTGGTAGGCACTGAGGTTTGTGGCAATTCACTTGCTCATGTTCCAGCTCTGTAGGTTGATAAGCTAGAAACCCCAGAGTAACCACCTTCAACAGAGGCCACCAAAATACCTCAATATGTGACTTTCCTGCTATTGTGGGCCATTTCAGAATCACAGAATGGTTGAGGTAGGGAGGGACCTCCTGAGGTCATCTGGTCCGAGCCCCCTGCTCAATAAGGGCCACCTAAAGGTGGTTGCCCCAGGACTGTGTCCAGACTAGTTTTGAGTATCTCCAAAGGTGGAGCCACGATAACCCCCTGGGCAAGCTGGGACAGTGCTTGGTCACACTCACAGTGAAAAAGTGTTTCCTAACATTCAGAGGGAACCAGCCATATCTCAGATTGTGCCCATTGCCTCTGGTCCTGTTACTGGGCACCACTGAAAAGAGCCTGGCTCTGACTTCTTTGCACCCTCCCTTCAGGTATTTATATACATAGATAAGACTCCCCATGAGTCTTCTCTTCTAAGGACTAGATGACCTTTAAAGGTCCCTTCCAACTCACATCATTCTATGATTCTCCACACTGAGTAGTTCCATGTCTCTCAGCCTTTCCTCATAGGATTGATGCTCCAGACCCTTAATTATCTTCATGACCCTCTGTTGGACTCTCTCCAATATGTCCACATCACTTGTGTTTAAGGAAGCCCAAAACTGGACCCATCACTCCAGTTGTGACCTCACAAGTGCTGAGTAGAGGGGAAGGATCACTTCCCTTAACCTGATGGTAATATGCAACCCAGGATACCATCAACCTGCTTTGCCACAACACATTGCTGTCTCATGTTCAACTTGGTGTCCATCAGAATGTCCAGATTCTTTTCTGCCAAGCTGCTTTCCAGACGGGTGGGCCCCAGAATATACTAGTGCATGGGGTTGCATACACTCCATACATGGAGTCACAAATAACATCTGTCATGGCTCTTCTGGGGCAATCTCCTGGGCTATAAAAAGTTCTGAGTGTAAGGACAGAGAAAAAGAAATTGAAGTCCCCATGGACATCTCTCTCTAATGATGCACTTCTGGCATGACATGGAGCTTGCAGAACTCTCGATGACTGGTCTGTGCTCAAGGGTCCCAGCTCTGCAGTGAACTGTGTCAACCATTTCCCACTTGGCAGAGGAAATGCCGTGATATTCATCCACACAGTAGAGGAAGTAAGAACAACAACAACAACAACAAGATAATTAGAGAAAGATATCCAATAGAGATGCAAATTAACCTCCCCGTACAAAGCCCTTTATAGATCCTGGGATTTTGTGTACTTATTACTTCTATTAAATGAGACATACTGAAAGCTGCCCTTTGCCAAAAATGCTCTTTCCCTCTTTCTCTCTGACCTCACTTAACTAGTTCATGAACAAAAGGGCAGATTAAAGGAGAGATAAACACAATTTCTTAAAGACTTGGGACTGTTGGAAAAAACACCATGTATTGAATAGTCATGAAACATACAATATTTTGAAATGTTTCATTTGGCTTGAGTTTTTTAACTATTAATTACCAGTAATATTCAAAAGTTTGATGGTTCTCTCTCTGTACCAATCACTCCCTTGCTTGCAAGGGGCTTAACCAACTACCTCCACACCATCCTTGCTGCTTCTTCTCTTTCTTCATCCAAGCTTGCAGTACCCACTGCCTGATTGAGATGAAAAAAAAGCAGTAAATACACCTGTACTTCAGGTTACAGCTCAACAAAGAAGGGCCATTTCTTGAAACAGGATGGGGTGTTTGCCTAGTGGGAAGGTCCCTGGCAGGCCAGCACACAGTTTTGTGGTCTGCAACATCAACATGCATGGTGATACACTAGTTGGAGACCATTAGGGTCTGGGTCAGTTAGTGGGAAGCAAGTTACAGAGTCCCAGTCATGGGCTAAGCCCATGGGGCATCAGAACCCATCACCAGCCTGATTCCTCAGTGACTTCAAACAGGCAGGTGCAAAGTGCTTTCCTCCTTCTGCCAAGCTGTGGCTTTGCTCTCATCTTCTAAAATTATCATTTGCTGCTTCAGGCCCCCCTGGGTTTCATCAGAGACATCTCATTTCTTGTGCACAACTGAGGTTGGATGAAGCTTCTGTGGTGGAAATCTCCGAGGAAGCAGTGCCACCAAATGGTGCACCTCCAAAAGGTGAACAGCAATCCCACGTGTCACTCCATGTGCCAACTAGCTCTTTACAGCTGCAATGGTTGGAGACCAGCCATCCTCAGCAGGCATGAGTTTACTAACAAAGCCAGTAGGGGCCAAAAAACAATTAGAACTTAATCTGACTACTGCCATAAAAGACAATTAAAAATATTTCAAGAAATATGTCAATAACAAAATGAGTACTAAGCAGATTCTCCATCCTCTCTTGGATGTGGGGGAAGCATAGTGAACAAGAATGAGGAAAAGGCTGAGGTACTGAACACCACCCTTGCCTCAGTCTTTAATAGTAAGACTGGTTGTTTTCTGAATGCCCAGCCCCTGAGCTGAAGGACAGGGACAAGGATCAGAATGAAGCTCCCATAATCCAAGAGGAAATGGTCAGTCACCTACTACATCACTCAGATATATACAAGTCTATGGAACTAGATGGGATGCACCCAAGGGTACTGAGGGAGCTGGCAGAAGTGCTCACCAAGCCACTTTCCATCATTTATCATCAGTCCTGGTTAACCAGGGAGGTCCCAGTTGACTGGAGAGCAGCAAGTGTGACTTCCATCTACAAGAGGGGCAGAAAGAGGATCTGGAGAACTACAGGACTGTCAGTCTGACTCAGTGCCAGGGAAGGTTATGGAGAATATCACCTTACAGGTTTCCCAAAGAGATTGTAGAGTCTCCTTCTCTAGAGACTTTCAGTACCCACCTGGATATGTTCCTGTGTGGCTTGCCCTGGGTAATTATGCTCGGGGGGGGGGGGGGGGTTGGGCTCGCTGATCTTCAGAGGTCCCTTCCCCTGCCTGCCCTTCTCTCATTCTATGATTCTTTGATATTGAGTGCCATCACACAGCATGTACAGGACAAGCAGGAGATCAGGCCCAGTCAGCATGGGTTTATGAAAGGCAGCTCTTGCTTGACTAACCTGACCTCCTTCTATGACAAGATGACCTGAGGGAAAGGCTGTGGGTGTTGTTTATCTGGACTTTAGCAAAACTTTTGACACTGTCTACCACATCATTCTCCTGGAGAAACTGGCTGCTCATGGCCTGGATGGGTGTACGCTTTACTGGGTGAAAAATGCTGTATGGCCTGGCCCAAAGAGTGGTGATGAATGGAGTTAAATCAAGCTGGTGTCCAGTCACAAGTGGCATTTCCTACGGCTCATTACTAAGGCCTGTTCTCTTTAATGTCTTTATCAGTAATCTCGATGAGGGGATCAAGGGCACCCTTGGTAAGTTTGCAGATGACACCAACTTGGGCAGGTATGTCAATCTCCTTGAAGGAAGGGAGGGTCTACAGAGGGATCTGGACAAGCTGGATTGGTGTGCCAAGGCCCATCATATTCAGCTGGCTGGATACAAGCCAACAGTCTGGCCAAGAAGGCCAACAGCATCCAGGCCCATATTAGAATTAGTGTCGCCAGCAGGACTAGAGAAGAGATCAGCCCCCTGTACTCAGCACTGTGAATACTCATTTTTTGGCCCCTCGCTACAAGGACACTGAGGTGCTGGAGTGTCCAAAAAAAGGCAATGAAGATTGTGAAGGGTCTAAAGAATGTCTTATAAGGAGCAACTAGGGAACTGGGGTTGTTTAGCTTGGAGAAAAGGAGGTTGAGGGGAGACATTATAGCTCTCTACAGCTACCTGAAAGGAGGTTGTAGTGAGGTGGGGTCAGTCTGTTCTTCCAAGTAACAAGTGACAGAACAAGAGAAAAAAGCCTCAAGTTGCACCAGGGGAGGTTTAGGTTGGATATTAGGAAGTATGTCTTCACCGAAAGGGTTGTTGGGCACTGGAATAGGCTGCCCAGGAAAGTGGTGGAGTCACCATCACTGGAAGTATTTAAAAGACATGTAGACGTGGCTTAGGGACATGCTTTAGTGGTGGATGTGGCAGTGTTAAGTTTGCAGGTGGACTTGAAGTTCTTTTCCAACCTAAATGATTCAATGATTCTGTGATTCTAAATGGCCATGAGACCTTGATGAGCACTGGCCTGCATAAGACGCCAGCACATGGTGTGTCTGTGGCAGGACATGTAGTTTTGTAGCATTGCTGGGTGTGAGTGGAAACAACATCCTAAAATAGCCAGGGGCAAGGACAAGGTCATGGAGAGCATCCCAAGGAATGGGAGGCTTATTCTGCCTGGCAAGAGGGTCAGACACATTCATTCCCACACATAGTGTGTGTTGTGATGACTGCACCACCGTTTCAGCCTTCAGGAGATATGAGGCAGTTTGGTGTAGCTGCATTCTCTCTCACCCCAAGCTATATGATGTCAAACCTAACCTCTGCTGCCAGAGGCTCAGATCAAGCTTAGGCACTTGTTGCTGATGAGGTGCTGTGTGATAACCTGCCAATCTGCAGTCATGTTTTGGAGCCTCCTAACTAGTGCAAATCAGGAGCATCTCCATAAAAGTCCATTACACCAGTGCAAAGCATCAGCAATGAGCCTTTGGTGCACTTATCATCGAGGCTGGGCCCCTTAGTCATGCGCTACTCAAAACTGTACAGAAAAAATAAAAGCCTGGCTGGCACTCTCTAAAGTAGCTGCTTCAAGCTAAGATTTATGGGAAATGGGCCATGTAATGGGAAATAGATCTTTCCTTCAGAGCTAACGTGCCACTAAACAGTTTTATTATCTTCCACGTGTCCTTGCCAGTCATCTTGCACTACAGTGAATGCACTGTTTTTTTTATTAGCATCCTTTGGGAAGTCATGGTTAGCTTAGGATTTTTTTTTATTTAGAAAACAACTTCCTTGGGACTGAGTCAATGTAAAAAGTTCATGTAGCATAGCGAGAAAAAAAGAAGTTATAAGAATTGCTGTGCTTTTGCTTCACGTGATTTCTAGCAAATGGCCCAGTAAAGCTGCAGTCCCAGCACTTGGGTAGGATTTCTGGGGAAAGACAACCTGCACCAGCCCTAAGGGCCAGGCACCAGAAGGATTTTGCCTATGACGCTGAGGTGGCTGGTGGTCCTTGGCACACACCTGGCCCTGATGGTCTCCCCAGGTCTGGAAGCCAGCTCACTCCATGAATCACTCCTACAGTAGTTGGTCCCCCTATGTCAACTGGTCTCAGGAATGGAGGTCCTGAAGGGCATCATCTAGCAGTAGGGTTGTTAGGTGCTTTTTAATAAATACCTGAATTGTCTTGTGCCTACCTCTTGGTCTGGAATGATATCTGCTCCCCAAAGAGGTAGACCCACAAGCTGCTCATTAGCAGGTATGTAAATATTAATAGACTCTGATCAGGTCATTTGCCCCCCCCATCTCCTCTTGTTTAATTTCCTCCCCAAGAGCTTTACAGTCCTGGAAACTGATCTTCTTCATGTCCTAAGTTTGAGTGTTGGAGTTTTTCTTACCAAAACCTAGGTGTCTCAGTGCCCAGGTGCAGGCACAGGAAAGAAAGGCCCTGTCATGGCAGATGTGCTTTCTGTGTTGCAGAGAAAGCTGTTGTCTCTCAGCCAAACACTTTCTCAGCAGCCACTGCAGTCTGTCCTTGAAAGACTTGACCTAAAGAAAGTCTGTCCTCAAGAGGAGACCACAGCCTGCTTCTTATGGCAGATGCAGGCCAACTGAAATTGCTCAAATGCCACAGCTTATTCTTAGGTGTGAATAGTCCTGGGTGGTTTGCTTAAACACTGATCTGTGCAGGGGAAGGAGAACTAGCAGCAGCTCTGCTAGTATGGTCAGAAAAGCACATGATCTTCTCTGCTGTATGAGGCCTGTGTTGACTGCACATGAAGCTGCTCTGTGTCACATGGCTGGGGTGGCCCAGTGCAGGAAAAGGCACCCCAGAGCTAAAGCACTTGCCCTTTTGCCATAACACAGTCAATGGCTCTGGAGAGGCAGCCATGGCTGTATATACCTGGACTAAGCACCTCAGTCTGCCCATGTCTCATTGGACGGGGCTGGTTTTCCACACTGAGACCTGTGCCTGAGCCCAGCTCACCATCCTGGGCATGTTCTGGGCCAGCAGAGAAAGGATGGGAGTAGTACAACCTGTGGTGAGAAGAGGTGAGGTAGCATTGCTGGGGCCTGAGAGGGACCATTGCTCTCCTGGCAGGAGGTACTGTCTCACACCACATCTGGGCCTTACAATGCTGTGTCAAGATTTCCTTGACAGAGACTGAGATTTTGCCATCCCAGGTGGGAGTCCTGGAGGATGCATTGTTGAAATGGTGCTCTCCAGGAGAGGGAAACCAGACCTGCCAAAGCACATGGCCATAAAAAGGTGTGTTTGAAAAAGAACATGGAGATTTCTTTCCTATTGCACACACAAATCACTCTTCAGCAAATGGCTTTCTCCTTTGTGTGGCTGAACTCAGGATCACAAGGCATTGTAATACAATGGCTACCATGGCCTCTGGGCAAGGTGTTTAGTAGAAACTAGACAATTTTCCCACCAGGTCATAGCAGTTATGTAGTGACATGAAGACCTCAAAACCCAGAGCATTGCTGATAACGGATTTTTGCCCAGAGAATGTAAAATCCACCATTAACTTTGCTGCCTTCACCGAGGCAGAAGACCACAGACATGCAGAAGAGGCATATGTGACCCCTGGCAACCGAGGGAGAGGGAGGCAGCTCTGTGTGTATGAGCACATTAGGCACCGCTGCCCAAAGGGTTATTTTTAACAGCCTGTCTTCTCTAAGGGAACTCTTTCATGAAGCATTTCTGAAGGGTAAAGAGAGGTTTAACATCGCCACCATTCCATGCTGCACAAGAACCAAGTGCCTACCAGTGAGAGATATGCCCAGCCCCTCTGCAAAGACAGCTTACAGACAAACAAGTTCCATTTCAGGAAACCAGCAGCACAATCCTTGGTCCCATCAACTCATTGCTGGCTGGTGCAGAGCTGAGCACAACAGCATGGACCTAATTGCTATGACCAAGGATCACATCCCAGAACTTTAGCATTTGGAACCAGAATCATTCAAGGTGGATAGACCAAAGCAACAGTGCTTCAGAAGCCATTGTGCCCTCCAGGGGAATCGTCAAACCAGCTGAAAAAGTTTTGGATGCCTCCCAGTTTGATTAGCCTGTAAAAAATTAAACCCATGGCCCTGCTCAGATGAGGACACGGTGTCACTGTGGGGTTGATGTTCCTGTGAAGAGAGGGCTTTTCACACAGCACAGTCAGTGGCATGTGGTTTTGTGTTTTTTTTCAGTTGTGCCCCATTTCTCTCTGTTTGTTGAGATCATGTACAACTAAATCCAAGAGTTGGGCCTGAGGCTTTTCCTGAAGGATCAGGCATCCTGGGGCTATGAGGAAAGAGGTCTTCCCCATTAACAAAGAGTATCGTGATGCCATCAAGGCTGCATGAGGCTCTGAACACCCTGGCCTAGTGGGAGGTGTCCCTGCCCATGGCAGGGGGGTTGGATCTAGATGATCTTTAACATCCTGCAGCTGGGAGGAACAACAGGCAACATGAAGGTGAAGGCACTGTGCTGTCGACATCAGCAATAGCAGATAGTTTCATGAGAAAAGACAACTGAGGTGCAAACTGTTTTGATGTGCCAGTACCACCTGTAGCAGTCCAACCTCATGCTCAGATGTTGGGATGTCAGGGTGTCCTTGCTCCCGTGCTTCAGGGATGGGAGAGGTGGATGGGAATGTTCCATCTGGTCGCCTGCAATCCCAGGCCAGAGCAAACTCCTGGGCCATGCCAGAAAAAACTCAGCCCCATGTTTGTGTGTGGAAGCAAAAATGTCTTTATCCTTCTGGTGTGATAACAAAATGAAAAATCATTCTCTGTATGGGAGAGGTCTGCCTTTACCAAAAGGTGGTCACATATCAGCAGGGAATGGAGGCTGGCCAAGAATGGGACATGTGGCTTTAGGAAGAAGCAATTCATACTGGGTAGAAGAATATGGGGTGAAGGTTCCCTCTGAGAACAGGGCTTGCCTGGAGCACAGCTCTCCACAGAACTGCACCTACCCCACTGGGGAACATGTGCCAGGAAGCAGCAGCCACAGGAGGGATGTTGAAGGAGAAAGCTCTTCTGAACTGGATCCTCCATGGCCGCCTTTGATTAGGAGGTGCTACCCTCAGCATTAGCACCTCTGTTGGGACACCCAGTGTCATGGTCCCCAGGACACAGCAGCAGTGGCATCTGCTATCCCAGGGACATGCTGATGCACCCTGGCTGGTCAGCACTCCCCAGATCCGGCTCAATGCGTGGTGCCAGGCCCATTGTGAAGCTGAGCATTTTGTTTGCTTCAGGAGAGATTGTGTTCATCTCAGCCTGACCTTTCTCTTTCAAACTTGGTTTAGAGGCAAAACTGGCTGAATGCAGCAAAGGTTTCTGAAAGGTTTCAGTATCAACAGAAATTTCATCTTATTGAAGCAGTTTCCCAACTCTTTTAAGCTAATCTCTAAACCCACCAGTTTTATCCTGAAATGCAGGGAAGCACTTGGAAACCTACTGGATTCTCTACTGTTAGATGTTTCTATGGGAAAATGGAAGTTAACTGTAGGAGCAAATGAACAATAGTAATACCCAGCAAGTCACTCCTTGCCATTTCAATTGCCTAATGCTACAAATCACCCAAGTATTGTGTCTGTCCACATGGAGCACTGGGGCTGGACTCCGGCTTTCCCCGAGAGAAATATCTCAACACTGGGGAAAAGGTGGGAACAGAGATACAGATCTTTCCTTTTGTTCTTAAATTCATTACCAAATACTTCAATTAAATGCCAATGCCTCCCATATGATATGAAGGTGATGCTGAACAATTGCTTGAGATACAAAAGCCACATGGCAATCCCTTTAAGATCAAAGTATCTGTAGAGATTTTCTTTAAAAGCAGATGCAGGTTTCAGGTTCTCTTGATGCTTCTACTCCCATATGCTGTATTTATTTTGTTGAGGTGTCAGACTGATGTCAGAAAGGCAGTAGCTGAGTCTCAGTGTGGCAGCTCATGTTCATGTGTCTTGGACTAGAGAAGGCAAGAAGGTCCAGCTGCCCACAGCAAGGCATCACCTCCACCAGTGCATGGTCACATCTGCCCCATGAGCCATGCCAGAAATAGGTTATCGCTGGTCCCCAGCCACTGGGCTCTGGCATCCTGTGCCAGTCTGAGGCTCATTGTTGGAAATCCCAGTATGCCAAAAGCAGAGCACAAAGCACACGTTGCTTTTGGCTCCTGTAAGCACTTCCTTAGAGTTGTCACTTTGTTCACACTCTTATAGGAGGAATTAGGTGACTGACTATTAGAGATCTTGTCAAAGGGAAGACTATTAGAGATCTTGTCAAAGGCATGTTAAAAGAAAAAGGGGCCACCCTTTGTACTTGGTTCACATGGGGCTTTGCAGAGGGCGTCATGAGCTGCTCAGACCATCGGCAGAACAGCTTTTAAAAGGATGGAACAATCTACATACTGAAAAGATTGAACAAGCCCTGGAATCAGATAAGAAACAAACTGATTTAATATATGCATTGTCCTTGGGTACAGAAATCAGCTGATTTAGGATTCTAAAGGCACATCTCTAGAGCAGTTGAAATTTGTTTCCAGGGAGAGACCATGAAGCTTTTTGGATGTTTAGGAACACGTAGTTTAAGCTTTTTGGACATTTAGAAACAGAGTTTTCTCTCATGTTTATTGGCCTCACAGGCAACCTTCATGCTGCATTATTGTATCACATTCCTAAAGATGTAAATGGGAACAAGATGATGATGAAAGTGTCAGCAAGGCATAAAACACCTTCTTTTTTCCTCAGCATCATCTGTTCTCAGTCCCTGGGGCACTGTCACACTTTCCTCGTTCAAGAGGGAAGCCAGTGTGAGCTGGATCTCCTTGTTTCTGTGGTCCCAGACATCCAGCTAGATGCTAACAATTTGTAATATTGCTGCCCTGAAACATGAAATATATATGTACATGTATATATATGTACATACATATATGTATACATTTGAAAACCTTTTTAGTTGACTAAGACTCAGGTGAAACTTGGGCTTCCCAGTTGCCATCTGAAGGATGTAGCTTAAGAGTTTGACCTTTGAAAACGCATCAGCTGCCTAGTCCTGGTGCATCTACTGTCTGCAGACCTCTCCAACACTGACATTTAAGTCCCTCAGGTCAGTGCTTTTCCATCCATGGGTCACAGCATCTTTGAGGTGATGTCTACCACTTCAAATTTGAGAGCAGTTGCTGAAAGAGGGCTGCTGTCAGCAGGCTTATTCTCATCACACAGAGATGGACATCCACCCTGAGGCCTGCAAATCTGCAAAACTGTCACAGACTTGTGTTTCTGGGCACACCCAGAAACGCCTCAGCCTTTTCCTTTGCAGAGTATGATCAAACTGTATTTAAAACACATCTGGGAAGGATGTGTCAAGACCTGCATGTAATGTTCCAGGTCAGCAGTTAGGCAGCTGCCAGGGAAAATGTGCACAGCCATAACCCCCCCCCCAACACACACCCAGGGGAGACAAAACCATACCTCCTTCCTAACAGGTAGGAGTGTCCAGCCAGCAGAGACTCTGGACAGATGTGCAGTAAGTTGTTCTTGTGAAAGTTGTTTTATTCTGTATTCATTGGGACAAAAAAAAAAGAGTGTAAATGCTGGGTACCACATGGGAGTAAAGAGACCTGCTATCAAACCCCACTTCAGGGGATAGCTAGTGTAAAAATACACATCCTTCCATTCATCTTAGGGGAGGACTAAAATTAGATACAAACCCTCATGTCTATATTATGGAGACATATTTATTTACATGCACTCAATGGCCTGAAGAAATTTACTTCTCCTATGCATACAAATACATGAAATAGTGTTCATGTTTAGGGGTTCATCAAACTCCAGAAAACTTTTCAAACATAATTAATTAGGTTAAAATCAGTTCTTGAACTATGATCTCTCATGTCTGGAGACATCTTACTAAACAAGCAGCAAATGACAGTGCCTCTTCCAGCCCTGCTCTGGGGAGTGGAAAGGAGAGAGAAGGGGAAGGAAAGGGAGGAGGAGGGGGAGGATTAAGGGCTTAGATCTATCTGTTCCTTGAGGAATTTGCTTTTGTGTATGATTTTTCTCCCACGTATAAAACCTGGATCAAAAGCTGATCCATTTGTCCCCACTCCCCATTTCAGCAGCCACAA
>JANIJG010013618.1:0-47145 GCA_024611175.1 Megaceryle torquata
TGAGTGAGAGGCACTTCTCTATAAAGTGCCCCTCCAGAACTAGTAAGAGATGTCTCATGCTTACAAGTAGTGGTTTTTACTTTTAGAAATAAATAGAACATATAGGGGTTTTTTTGTTTGGTTGGCTGTTTTTTTTGGTGGGTTTTTTTTTGGGGGGTTTTTTTGGGGGGGTTTTTTGTTTTTTGTTTTTTAATTGTAAAAATGGTAACAGCATTGAAACACTGTCTGGCAACAGAAAGCATTCCCAGCTTTTATGGATACGTGGTCAGACGGCTCTTGCTTGTTCCCTTATAAGCAATGCTCTTAACGGGAAGAAGTTGCTACTATTTCAGGTCAGTGTGTCTGTTTTCTCCTGCAGTTGCCATGGCACTGGGTAAGACAGATATGTTCTGTAGTTGTGTTTGTCCTCTTAGAATACGTGAATCTTTATTTTCAGCACTGTATTTGCAGCATAATCATGCTTGCAGTATTTTTCCATACCTCACTGAAGTTGCTCGTATTGGAGTTACTGCACTTGGTTATTTCTCATTTGTCATATAGCTGTCTGCTTTACACACCCAGCTTTGTGTCCAGTAAGAGTTAGTAGCTTCTAGGGCCTTTGTATTATAGGCATTTTATAGCTTAGTGGATACTTAAGGTTAGAGACATTATGTCATGGTTGCAATCTTACATAAACATAAACCATAAAGCCTAATCTAGCAGGTTTTTATACAGTTCAGTAAACTTGGCTGAGCTACAGCTTATCTTCTAAGGAGGTCCCCAGCATTGATTTAAAGGCTTCAGGTTATGGAGAATCTAACAAAGATTAACTATGCAAGTTACAGCTAATAAGTTGTTACTGAGCTCTGTCACTGTTAAAAAATGTAGCTTTAGTTAAAACAAAGTGCAGCAAAACAACAGCAGCAGCAATCAATGCCAAAATCAGCCGTAACTCTTCTTGGGTATTTTTCTCCTTCCAGTGAGATTTTCATCACACTAGATGAAATCATATATCTCAGTACTTCATTTTTACTTTCTGCTATAACAGAAGGAACTTTAGGGAAGTCAGGCTTCATAAGTACATTTCACCATTTGGAGCATGTTGGAAAGTCTAGAAATGAGCCAAGTGTAGAGCAGCCCAAGACATGCTGACACTGGTGTTGAGCCCCAGCTTTCCTCTGTTATGAGTTCCCATTACTTTAACAACGCCTATCATAGTTCATTGAGAATCATACAGTTTTACTGGCTGACATTAGGCTGCTTACTACAGAAGAAATTGTAGTGAGTTGTCTGGAAGTGTCTTAAGGCTGTCTTACTGTTACCCCTATGGGCAGGATTCAGGTGGAATATAGTAATGAAAAAAGCAAGGATTTTAAAGTAGGATTTTTATGTTGCTGTTTTATGCATACCCAGACAAGAAAAGCAAACCTGCTTTGCCTTTGCATAACATTGGTTTGCTTTTTTTTGTTTTTAAAATAGCATCCCTAACAGTTGCTGGTGGCTCTCATTAAAGTCAGTGGGAATACTGGAAATACAGATCAGGTTTGGAGGAAATGGTAAAAAGGCAAGAAGCCCATGTTTACCAAAACAGACTTGGCTGATGTTAAGTCAGCAGAGGGTTGTAGATCGATTCATCAAATTTATTAGCAGTAGGTTTAAGAAAAAGGCAGAAGCATTATCTGCTGCTGTGGAATGCTGGTTTTGAAAATAACGAAAACTCAATTGCCCCTTTCAGTTACAATAGTGACAGACTCAGAGGTTGGATTGTAGTGGCACCAGCTGACTGTCCTTCTCATGCAGTCTCCAAAATTTAGTCAGGGGAGAGGGGGACACAAAAGGCATCTCTGTTTAGATTAAATTTACTCCTAGTTGGACAGTATTTAGGGGCCTCTGAATTAAAAATAGTTAAAAATGCAACTGCTCCTTTCAGCTGTTTCCTTAACCTTGCTAACCTGAAGTCATCCCTCAGTAGTTGTATCAGCAGAAAAGTCTGCAATAACTCCTTTACGCTTTGCCAACCAAAACTATTTAAAGAAGAGGGAGCTAGTGTTTTCTGTCAGGCCTGATCACGTTGGTATGCCCTCATGGGTTGTTTTCTTTTAAGATATCATGAGATGAACAGAAGAGACTGTTTTTCTCTAGACATGCATCTAGCAGTTAAGTTTCTAAACTCGAGACATTGATTTTCTGAGTATGATAATTCAAGTCAGTAGAAACTTGACTGAAAGTAGGGAACAACCCAAATTCAGTCACAGTGGAGACATAGGTTGACATCCTTTTCTTGGATGAGCCATTTCACATCACAGTTGTAATACAAAAACTATTGTCTTCTCTTTTTTCTTTTTTTTTTTTTTTTTGTTCTTAATTTACATGAAGTTTATAAGCCAGTTCTTGTACTTGATAAGAATACAGAGTCTTGGACAGTTTTAAGTCTTCCAGGATTTGGTGTTTAATGCTGCTTTTGTAACAGCCTTCAATTGGTTTTCTGCATTTATTTAATGCTTGTTATTTTGAAATTGATATGCATCACTGCCATTTACTGGCAAATTATGAAATGGGCTTTGAAGTAATCAGTATGTTGTTTTTGTGAAGAGCGGGTTCCTTCTTAAACTGCTTCTGTTTTCTTGGTTTGTTTTGTCTTCTGTAAATGATACATAATTATACTGAGTGCTATAGAAAAACAAGAACTCAAGTAACTTCTTCAAGCGTATGCTATGAACAGACTCTCTGTAAAACACAATTATCTGCTGTCAATTAAGAGGTTAAATTAGTTTCCAATTTAAGAAACAAGGTGAAAAGGATTGTAAATTATCTGAAGACACTTGGGGCTGCTTCTTTCCAGGAGCTGCAGGTCTTCAGCCAGGTAGCCCACTGTCATAGCAGGTAAGCCGGGTATTGCGTGGTACCTGTGTGGCTAACGCAGTATAATGCTGCTGCTGCTTGTTTGATTACGTACAACCCTGTGTCCCTATAATCCTAAATCTTGCCTTCTGAACTATACATTAAACAAAATACCTTGCTTGATCCTAATGTTATAGATGCCACTTAGGACTATGATGTAACATTTTAGCAGAATCTGTAGTCAGTGGTGGGAGCCAGAAGAGCATCAGACTGTTTTGGCTCTTTAAAGAAAGACTAACGTCAGCTCAGCTGAGCTCCCAGATTCACATTTGGCAAAAGACAGATTACATAAGCAGCAGTAATTTTCCCCGCAGTTGGAAAGAATTGGTTGAAGAGCCTTACAACTCCCCCCAAGCACACCGGGCTGCTGCTTGCAGTGCTCAGTCAGAAAGCAGAAATGACTTCCATCAGGAGCATGATTGGCCAGCCCAGCTTTGTGTGCCTGCAGTAGCCAGGGAGGCCTGTCTGCTGTGCCAGCCACTGCTCCTCTGATTCTCCCAGGGTGATGTTCTGGACCAGCTGAAAGGATCCCATGTGTCAAAGCCAGCTCGTGAGCTCTGGGTTGGGCCAGGCTGAAGGTACACATGGTCAGGATGAATGTTAAATGGGATTTATGGAGTTCTTTGCCTGGTAATTAAGTCAAAGTCTAAAAAGATCACAGACAAAAAAAAAAAAAAGGTATTGGAATTTGGAAAATTCACCTTTGTGTTTGACTGGAACTTATTTTCATGCTTTCAGTGAGGATTGTTTGCTCTGATCTCAGTGATTCTCTTTGTGTTTCTAATACAGATTCCTTTCATTCTTCCTCTAAATTATACCAAATGCTCAATAGGAAGAACAGATGTTCACCAATTGTAACAAATAAATAAATTGTAATAGAAAAGAAAGCTACGGGCAGGGTAGGGCATTTTGATTGCCAGGTCACTCTTACATGGGAACATCTGCTAGGTTATGTGAGCACAGACAAAGGCAGGTGGGGGATCCCAACTAGTATGCTGCTCTGAGCTAGTGCCAGGCCATCACAGGGGCCATCGGCACATCAAAGCCCAGAGAAGCACAGGGGCACAACAGAAGGCAGAAACCTGAGCTAAGGACTGGAAGGAAGGGCCACTTGTCCTGGGCCCTTCCCAGGGCTGGCCCTGGAGACTCTCAGACCCACAGTCCAGACCTGCAATCCATCATGATGACTCTATGCCATAGCACCTTTTGGACTGAGGAGGGATTGCTGCTGAGGTGTGTAAGACACGTGATGGGTTGCAGGGAAAGAGCATTTTGGGACTGCACAGGACTTATTATGGAATGTTTAAGGGAAGAACCAAAGGCATGCAAAGACAGGCATTTAGATGATTTGGGGAGGAGCAAGCATGGGAAAATAGGAGGCTAAGGGCATAAAAGTTATATTTACATTTCAGTGATGCTCAGCAATAGGACAAGGGGCAATGGGCACAGGAAGTTTCATCTAAATACAAGGAAAAACTTATTTAGTGTGAGGGTGACAGAACACTGGAACAGGCTGCCCAGAGATGTTATGGAGTCTTCTCTGGACACTTTCAAAACCCACATGGATGCATTCCTGTGCAGCCTGCTCTAGGTGAACCTGCTTTGTCGGGGGGGGTGGACTAGATGATCTCCAGAGATGCCTTCTAACTCCAATGATTCTGTGAAAAAAGTGCCAGTTGTGTCTAAATGCCAGTCAGTATGCTTGTTGGGCCATGACCTGTGCCTAAAAGGACAGCCTGTGCTTTTTTTTTTTTTTATATACCTTTCTAACTCTTTGCTGGGTGGGCTATTCCCTGTTCTGTGTGTCTGAATGAGGGTCTGAATACAACAACCGTGCAGCAGCTGGAGCAAGCACAGGGCTGGGTGCTAGCAGTTGGGCTGGGACTGCAGAGCCCATGTGCCCAGGTGCCAGCACCTGGGGACATTCCAGTGAGTGAATCCAGGTGCCAGCCACTGGAGTGGGACAAGAAAAAAGAGACCCATGCATCCCTGGTGCAGTGCCTGGATTGAGTGTGGCTGACTGTGCAGCTGAGCGTGGAAGCAGTAGCAAAGATCAGGCCAGTGAGTAGGTAAAGTGGTTTTGGAGCCAGGTACACGTGTGTGGAGCAGGGCAGTCCTAGGCAGCTCTGCATTTGCAATGGTTTGTGCCAGCAGCTGAAGTAGGGCAGTGCCCTTGGGGGCTCATATGTCCAGGTCTGAACAACTAGGAGGACTGGGATCCAGGAGCAGTTACTGGGCAGACTATCTGAGCCCATATAATCCATGTGTGTGGATATGTGTGTGTATATATATAAATGTAAACACACACATAGTAAGTACATGTGTATAAATATCAAATATATATATATATATTCCCACTAGCATATCTCTTCCTCTTCAGCCAGAGAGGGGTTGTGTGTTACCTGTGTGGTGGCTGTATATATCTGTGGATGGGCAGTGTGTGCCTGTGCTCTGAGCGTTTGTGCCTGCTGAAAAGACATTTTCAGGCTTGCTAACTGGTTTCACCTGGGAGCATGGAACTGCATTAGCTTCACCTCTTTTGGGTTGTCAGATTGGGCCTATTCTCTTGATCCTCCTAGCAAGATCCACCTGAGATCATATAAACCACAAGCATACAAATTGAAAGATGATAGAGACAGATAACCATATATGGTTTTAGGTTTTGTACAGTACCAGGTGAGCAGCTGGAGCTTGAGCTGGTGGTATTGATATGAAGTCAGTGAAGGAAGTAGTATGAGCAAACTGACTATTTGAGCATTGGCAATTAAGTGGTGACATCTTACTGTGCTTCCTTCAAGCATTTTCATTCTCTTGATGAAAGGATGCCCCTTGTCATCCTTTTCATTCCCCCTGTGCCTTCAACTTTTATCTGTTGCTCATAATGCTATAATCAGTATCTAAAATACTTCGATAAGAGGATTAGTAACATTAGAACACAATTCCATCTCTTGATGGACATGATTTTAACAATCGACTGTGGAAAATGCAAATAAAATCTGTCTATGAATTCTAAAGATTGCTTAAAAACAACTCTTTTTTTAAAATTGCGCTTATTTTGCAGCTGGATGCAACTACCGCTTTCCTTTGTAATTAGCCAGTTTGGCTTGTTAGAATTTGCCTGGTGGCTAGCTTTTACTCACCACTGCTCTTGTAAAAGTATCTGTTAATTGCTGTTACTTTCCTTTGAATTTTAAAATCTTGCTAATTTGGATGACCCATATGCCAGGCATTTTCAAAAGTTAAACCCAAAAGTAGCTCCCTTGCCCCATAACAGATTTCTAACTTGAATTTTCTTCCATTTGAAAAACTTCTGGTAGTTCAGTTAGAAGAAACAGAGTTGCATGGAGCTACCTACTCAGGTGTCACAAAAGAGGAAATCTGGAGAGGCAGAAACAGTCTTAAATTGGACATGCTACTAGTGGGAGGAAGATGGACAAGTTCGTATCTTTTAGTGAGCATAAATGGCCAAGACTTCAGTTTTATGTCTTCAGCAGAAGACAACACCCCGATGAACTCTATGGAGGAGAGAATATGGAAGGAGGGCTTTAATTTTTAGGAAAAATAAGCATTTTTTTATAAAGTACTGAATCTGCAGCATTGATTTTAATGCCATATGAGATTAATTCACCCATGCTTGCTTGCTAGGTGTCAGATGTGGTGACTGTTTTGTCATTTTTTGAGGACTCTCTGTAAGCTTTTATGTGAGAATGCTTTCGTGCAGGTCTGTTTAATAATGTGCCATCAGGTGCTGATGTTCAATTTGGCCACTACTTTTGTAGGGGTTTGATGATGGATTGCCTGGAATCTGTGAGCTGTGGCCTTGGGAATAGTGTCAGTTTGCAACCTGTCTTTATGGGCATACTAAAACTATTAATTTTGGTAACTGAAGAAGTGTATGAGATCCTGTCACTTGACTCGGTGGCTATGTGAAGACCCACATCTCATCGTACTCTTTGTGGTGTTTGTTTTCATTCTAGCAATGGAAATTGGATTTGGAACATTGTTTTCATAGCAATTGAGAAATCCCTCAGGAGGGAGCCCTACAATAGCTTATTTAAGGGGTTAGCTCCTTGTTGTGTTAGTCATCTCTCATTTAACTCTGATGGTTATCTGGGTTTTGGATTAGCAAGACCACAGCTTCTCCCAACACCTTCTCGTGCATGGTTGTGAAAGGTATGAGTGCAGAGTAAGGGCTGATCTAATTACAGTGCCCACTGCTCCTTAAATGTGCATCTGCTTCTTATGGAAATGTGGCCGATATGGTTTTTTTCAAAGAATAATATGGTATGTGTGTGCTTTAGCCTAATTTTACATATGGTTAGCTCGATTTATGTTTTTGTCTTTTCTGGTCATGTTTTTCTAATTTGGTATTGACTTGAGACAGTTCTGGGCTTCTATGAACACCAACTAGTATCAAAATTAAACCACACAGTACATCTGATTGGGGAGAGTCCAGAACTTTGGTTTCCTTCATATTTTACCTGAAGTCTTCTGCCTTCAGTGTGTTAAAATCTGACAAATTATAAACCCATTAGTGGTTGATTGGTTTGTTTGTAGTGTACATCTGATGTTAGCTGTCTCTTCACAAGAGGGAGACATCTTGACTGACTCTGAAATAAAAGATCCCAATTTTCAGGGCCAGTAATCAAAATCAAATGTTCTGTTTTCTGATGGAAAAGCCATAGAAAGAAACATCAAATTAAATATCTGGGTTTTTTTGGAAGCAAATAATTCCTCAAAATCTGTTATAAAATCATATTCATAAATTATGGAACTATAGGATTATCTGAATTTTGCTTACGTATTGCAGATGCACATAAGGCCCTTTTAGGCAAGTACAGCTGCATGAAGGAATTTAGGAACTTAATTAATTTCATCTTTGAGTCCTTCAATACAAGAAAGTTACCCACTCAGCAAGATGGCCACCAGTTAGTTGTTGCAAACAGAATGTACAGCTAGTAGGCTTTATTATTAAATGTGTTTAAATTTAGTCAAGGTCAGGAGAACTAGCCAATCATTTGGATTTGTTGAGTGCTGCATGGAAAGTAGTGAGCTTAGATTACGCCTAAAGAGTGCTTAGTCCTTGAAAAGTAATAAAAATATGAAATTCTGGTTGTAGTCTGAAAGGAAACTGCAAACATAGTAGTGTTTAACTTTATATTGCTACATTTTCTCAATTTCTTCAATTTGTTGATCACCTGCTTTTTACTTTGACCAGCCCTGCGGTGTTAGTGTGAAAAGAGCTTGCTGAGCTGATTGGCACAACACGAGAGGTATTAGTTAACGAGGGTCAGATTTGCACATCAGGGAAGTCTTAGGTTTCTACACTCATTTGAAGACTGTAGGATTGTGGAGGTGATGAGGAAAAACAGTCATCTGATTTGTCTGTCTTCAGTTCCTTCGAGTTTGTACCTAGTATACAGACTAAGTACATTTCACAAGTAGTCACAGAAACTTGACAAACGTGTACCTCCAAACTCACATGGCATTTTCACTAGATTATGAAAGGCCTTCTCCCTCTATGGTCAGCTGTTTTTTTAGCTGGTAATTTGACAGTGTCTGTTTTATTCCCTCCCATGTCTTACACCTTTTGCCTTTGACAAATTAAAAAAATCCCAGAGCCAGCTGGGTTTAGCATAAGGCATGTGAGCATCACTTGACTGTCTTCTAGCCTACTCTGAACCACGTTTGCAGGAACCATACTGGAGAGACAATTGCATGTCACTGTTTAGATCAGTAGGACTTTACGATGAAGAATGGCTTGATGTAACGCCTGTGTCCAGCAGTTACAGGCAAGCATGTTGCATCCAGTTTTACTGAACTTGATAATTTCAGCAGAGACTTGTATTGCTGATTTTACTTGAGTCTAGGCTGAAGAAGAACGTTGGAATAGATGATCCTTCCAACCTGGTATTCTACAATTCCATGAAGAAAACGTACTGTGGGCTTCTCACAGTTTAGCCTAAATCACATAGGACTTGAATTAAGTCTTTTGGGGGAGATTCAGTTACAACTCACTTTCCTGATCTCTGTTCTTTTTGGAGTTTGTTGATGTCAGTTACTTGATGAGACCATGAAGGCTTACCAGCTGGGCACACCTTCACTGTGGGTTGATGTAGGCTGGATTGGTGGTTGGCTTTTAGCTTAGAGTTGCAACAGGCATCTCCAGTAGTTATGGAATAGGAGCTATAGGATGATGCTGCCCTCAGCAGATCTCAGGTATGAGATCTGCGTCCTGCAACTGCACCACAGTTCTTCACAGTAAGTTCCTTTTGCATCTCTCAGGATCCATAGTTTACCTGGGCATTAAAATAAGACTTGCAGTGCATATCTTTATTCAGTCCCACTCTGATTAGTGCTTGACTCAAAAAACCTAGGGAGTGAAACTCATGGAGTGAAGCTCATACAGGGAGCAGGAAGCAGCTGCTCTCAGAGGAACTTTTTCCTCTCTTGGATATCATCTACCTTTCACTGTGGACTGCTTTTCTCTATCATCTCTTTGGACTATAAGGTTTCTTTTCTCGCTCTCTCTCTCTCTCTTTTTTTTTTTTTTTTTTTTTTGTGGCCAGGACAAGGTTATTGCTGATTAGCTTTTTTTATCTGGGAGTTAATAAGTGAGGATATGACTATTTCTGTACCTGAAGATTATGGGGCAGTAGTAGCATGTACTGGGCTGTGCTGAATGAACTTCTCATCTTGAAAATGAAAACCAAAAGCCTTTCTAAGAAATGAGTAATTCTGTTTTGTTATGCCTGTTTTTGGTGAATGCAGGCTATGGTTTACCTTCACATGCACTGCTTCTCTTTCTCGTGCACCAGCTTCAGAGCTGCTGCTTCTCTTACAGTGTTATCTGGAAACCCATCCTACACACATGACATGGATTATGTTTACCATTATCATCAGTCTTGAAAAAGGATGCTGTTCTGCTGCTTTTGCCTTGGTGGAAAGCACACAGAGTGTTTTAATTTTAGAAAGAACATTTGATAAAATGATATTTAGGAAGGAAAAGGTCCTTGGTAGTCTAAGCCAGTCAAATATTTTCATCGTTAATAAATTACTGTCTGTGCTTAAAAGTCAGTCTGTTGCAAGATTAAATTCAGATCTTTCCATGTGTATCAGAAATTTATCTGAGGCCTTTTTTTTGGTTCATGGTTCTATATTTCTGAATTAATTTTAAACTGTCCTCAGAGATCTTTAACTGTTCCTGATGGGGGCAGAGAGATGCATTCACGGAGCCATGTCAGATAAGCTGGAGACTCTGTATAGTTTGGTGAGTAGAATGCTCCTAATTCCAGCAGATGTTTAAACACTTTTTTTTTTCCTTCATCTGTAACTTTTTTTAAGAATATTTTTTCTTTTTTTTTCCATGCTAAAACAAATGCAGTTTGTGTTCTAGAGGTTTTTTTTGTTTTGTTTTGGTTTTTTAATAAAGCATGTTAGGTATAATTTTTTTTTCTCTGAGGACTTAAGAAATAATAGTTAAGTTATGCATGTAGATCTAAAGAGCTGCTTTACATTTTTTGAGGGGAAAGACTGATTTAGCTGTTTAGAGGGAAAACTACTAAACTGCCCACAAAAATTGTGGTTTCACATTCTTTGAGAGAAGTCCGCTATATGTGATTAATGTTATACGTGGTCTGTTGTTTAATGATGTTAAGTCACAATTTCTGTGACTAGCAACTAAACTTTGGATTCTACAAAATCACTCAAGGTTTGCCATTGAATTCCATCTGACTAAGATTTGGCTTACGGTGTTTATGGCACTTGGGCTGGATTATTCAGTCACACTGGTTAAGCCTCAAAACTGTTTGCTAACCACTGGCCATAATCCACAGTGGTGGGTTTACTGTGGATAAAAGCTCTCTCTTTGATAAGGAAACCTTCAGAAAGATTATCTCTACTGATGGTAGGTAAGTTGTATGTCATCCCATCAGATGAAGAAAGGCAAGGCATTCCTTACATAGTTAGCACAGAGAACTTAATAGATCAAAACCAGCTTTATCCCAGCATTGCTCAAGTGTAAATATGAAATAAGCTTCAAGTTTGTCTGTTTTTCCCTTTGTATGAATCATCAGTGAAATATTAGTTGAAATGCTTCTAGGAAAACACATGACCTTAGACATTTCTTGTGAATCTCCATGACCCATTTGGACAGGTTTGTGTGGGCAGAATTAGAGGAAGATTCTGGCATCTGTTATTGCTGAAGTGCTAGAAGTGGAGCTGACATTCTGTCATTGTGATAGCCAAAGCAAGCAAGTGGTTAATAAGTCAACCCTTCCACTTTTAGCATTAACTGAGAGTGGAATTGATAGACATGTTAATTATTCTGTTATACTTTTTTCCAAAAGTCCCACATTACAATAATTTCATGGAAGTATGCAGCAGTGCTCTTTTATCAGAAATCTTAATAACAAGAGGATGAAAATGACTACCCTTAGTGGGAATGCACGACAGACCACCAAACAGCAAGAAATATCCATAATAGGAATTTTGGTTTATAGTCTTTTTCGTTTGAAGCCAACAGATCTAACAATCTTGTTACACAACATACTTAATGCACTTTACTAAGTTTTGTTCACTAGACTCCCCAAGGAGTTTAAAAGAAAGGAAATTAAAAGCCCCTGACATTAGTTTTGTTGACCTCCTTCCAACCTGCTAGAATCTCTTGTGATATTTTTATTGTTGAGGGAACAAAGTAGAAAAACTGTCTGCAAGGGCATGAGGTCCCAGCTATTCTGGAAAAGATAAAATTTTCTGATTATTTTATAGGACTTGAATTGCCAGGGCTAGAGGCTGTGAAATTTGCACTTAACTTTTTGGAACGCAGCTTCAGATGGTTGCCAGTGAAATACTTTAAGAAATGTACTTTATCTAGAATTTTAAGTGAATCTCACAAGGCTTTAAATAACCTGTATTGTAGAGTCATTGTGGTTACATGTGAGAATACTTCGTAATGCTGTGTTCAATCTACTACAACTGGCAGAGCTTCAGAAACCCTGTGCTTTGGAAAAATCACATTAAGTATTTTCCCATGCTTCAGCTGACTGTAACTCTTTACTTTTAAAACACAAAAGACATTATTAGTCACTGTAAGAAAATGTAATTGATCTAACTGCCGTATTGGTTCAATTTTCAGATTTACTGTATTGAGCTATAAGCGTATGTACTGACCTTATTTGAAGACTTTGGTTAGGATTTCTTTGCACTAACAGAAAAATTCCTTTATAAGTCAAAGGCACAGTAAAGACCCCCAGTAGGCTTGCTGAGCTAACAGGGCTGAGGTATGAGAGGTGAATGATCAGGATCAGCTAAATGATGAAAAAAATTGTCAGATTCAGGATGAGAGACTCAGGAGAAAGCAAGAACCCAGCTGGTTTCAAAATAGATTACATAGTGATGCAGAGCAGTACAATTACAGGCTTACAAAGATAGGCCTTCCTTTACTACTGTTGTGGGTGTTCTTCCCATGTCTTTAGTATCCTTCCTAACAGGATGGCAGTTTAGTTCCTTTACAGTATTACGGGTTCATCCTGGAGCTATTTAACTGAATGAGCCAAATAAAATGCCACATTAAGGTAAAGTTTGTGAAATAACACATCATTTGAGCTTTTGAAGCAAACACTAGATCTTTGCTTACCTGACTCTAACCATTTGCCTGCCTTTGTGACCAAAATGTCCTGGCATGGTGATAAAAGATGCTAACCTAGTAGTTCATTTCTTTAGATAGCTGCTGCTTCCTTAGGAATGGAATTTATTGATTTTGTGCTTACTCTTCTGCTGCCATGTCAATGTAATGTGACATGAACTTCAGCTACAGCGAAGCAGGTCAGAGCTGTGTACACTTTCACACAATGAGCTATGTCTCTTCATCTCTGAATGCAAGACAGAAAACAAAAAACACAGTTAGCTTGTAGGCTATTTTTTCCACAAATCTTTGTTTTTTCGTGGCTAACTGTGGTGGTGGATTTCTGCAGCTGTTGCCAAGGAGAGGGATCAGAGGGTGTTACTGTGAGCCAGCTGTTTAGAGCTCCTGTTTACATGTAAAGTGGAAGTCAATTCAAGTCAATCTGCAAATTTTACCATCTTTTTTCATTGCAAAGGGATCTTAAGGAGCTGGAAATTACAACTGAGTTAAAAAGTAGAGTGAAACAGCCTTATTACAAATAGAAGTTCATTATAGGCAAGAAGATAGTTATAGCCTGAATGTATTTTTTCCTCATTTGTAGTTTGAATGAAAGAAATGTGCAAACAAGGCTTGGACTCAAAATGATGCAAAAAGTAAAAACTATGAAACTATACATCTTTGATGCCTGCAAGACAAACACCCATTTTTTTCTGGATTTTTCTTTAGAATGTCTTTTAAAACTGCATTTAGTTAGGATTTTAATTCATCTTCGATTATTCTTTTCAGATTCAGGGACTGCCTTACTTCTCTGAATTAAACATAGCATAAGGAAACTGAGTCAGTGCAGATTCACTGAGTGATAGTTGTATTGGTGCTTCATTTCTACATAATCATACTCACTTCCTTTGACAGTTTATTTTCATTTTGCCTGAGATGGCTCATATTCCTAATGATTGCATGATTTGTAAATCTCCCCATTCCTCATCCCTATGCCAATAAATGAAAAGTGTTATTTCTGGTCTGGGGTGAAACTGTTGCTTCCTAATGGTTATATACACATCCCCACATAGCAAAACAGCTGGAGGAACTCTTTAGAGAATCAAGGCTAGGACCACATGAATTTCTTGCTATTGAACTGCTTTCTAGTTGTGCTGAATTTATAAAAAATATCCAAACCTGTAAATTATTTTGAGGAAAAAAAGCTACAGAAGGGAGTACAATCTGTCAGATTATCACATTTATGTACTCAGGAGTGTTGTAACTGCAAACACTGTGTTTTGCATTAATGTTAAGGGTCACGCCAGAAGAAAAGCTTCAGAAGTTCTATCCCTTAGTGTCCCTGTGCTTTGAGAATCCTGCTGGTACTCTTGATACTTGACAATGTAAATTTGCTGTCATCAGCAGTGGAAGATCAGCTCATCACAGAACTTCGTCCTAATAGGCTGGCTAGTCCTTTAAATTTGGTAAGAATCAAACAGCTGCAACTCTAAACTACGTCTGATTGGGGAAACTCATACTCTGTAATACGGGTGTCTGTATGTGTCTTCTCCCTTGATGCATACTCATGCTAACATTGGAGCTGGAAGAGCTTTAGAGCTAAGTGGTATCTACAAAGGGTAACCCTGTGCACCTTCTCCCTCTGTTCTGAATGTAACCATCCAAAGTGAGTAGCACTCTCAACATACTCAGCTGCTCCTCTTGTCTTGGCAAGCCAGAGCTCCTCTGGGATTTGTTGCTCTTCACTTGAGGTTACTCCAGTCTTTCTGATTTTCATCACTTCTGTGAATTTGAACTCTCTTTACATCATCATCTTTGTAGGTTTGGTTTTTTTATGTTGCCATGGAGCAGGCCAGTATCCAGCCTCACACTGCTCATTGGGCAGAGTCGAAGCCAGATGTAAGCTACGGGAGCTCCATTCCTTGATGAGGATCTGCACCTCCTTGTTTGCTGCATGAAGAGCATAACCTGCTTACGTGTGGTATGTCAGGCTTTAGAGCTCAGGGCCAGAGGGTATTGCTAATAAACAATACAAAGCTTTCCCTTTCTCAGCAGGCCTTTTTCTTCTGACACACAAATAGCCAGACAACATCTTCACTCACAAAAAAAATGCAGGATGATGACACTAGCTGATAGTATCTGTGTTGTGGCAGGGGATTGCTTCACATAAAGAAATCTGTTTCATCACTCTGGTTTGGCCATCCACAGAAGTACCTCTGGTTTGTAGTGAACCATGATGACTAATGAGCAGATCCCCACCAAAGCCAATTAGAACCCTGCAATGGCTCCCTCCTCAGAAGAAGCAGAGCAAAAGCTGTATTTTCCACCTTAGTGAGTCACTGCATGTGAGTAGGGTGGTTTTTCAAGCAGACATTTTGTTCCTTACAGACCATCCTGCATCTGCCTGCATTTCCTGATCCTTCATAATTTAATCTTTTTAAGGTCCATCTTATGCTTGGTTGGCACAAGTCAGGGAGGGCTTGGGTTAACTGTGACCATTTTGAAATCTTTGATGAGGGGCTGTATCAGTGCTTGGAGGCTTGCCTTGCTACAAGTGGGAGCCTGTCCAGTTCTGTCCCTTTCTCTGTGACTCTACTGGCTAGAGTATCTGTGCCCTGCATGTAGACTGGTCTGTTTGCAGTCCCAAAGACACCCTGCTCTTGGTAAACCACTGTCCTGCAGCTGGTTTTAAATTCTCATTCTTGTCCAGTCTCGTTCAGTGTCCTAAGGGGATGTCAGACAGCTTGGGGGTATGGAATAGACTTGTTCCTGGATACCCCGCAAGGCATGGTTGTAGATCCAAGCTTACTGGTTTTCCATACATCTCAGAAGTAGACCCCTGTCACCTAGGAGTCCTAGGCTGATATTTGGAATTTCAGGAGGCCTCTTTAATCTAGCACAGCTTCGTTACGAGGTCACTTCAGCCCCACATGTATAAAGGTGTTTTGCTCAATTTTGGTTATAGTGTGTGTTTCTGTGCCAGTAATGTACATGCAGAAATGCATCATAAACTGAGCTCTTGGCATCTATAACTATGTGTAGTTAAGTTTCTGAATGATCTGGCGACACTTTCTGAGAGGAATGGGATAATTCTGTGTCACCTTTATTGGGTCTTCAAAGTTCTCACTCAAGAAAAAGAACTCAAAATGAGTGCAAGGCTGCCTACTCCCTACTGCTTTGCAGAGGATCCGTTTTTTGATGGGCTATCCTTTCTGCTAAAAAGTAATTCTGAAGAGACTGAGACTCTACTTACTGACCAGCACTTTCAGTGCCATGTGACTGATATGCAGGCATTTTACCAGATGCAGTGGTTCTCCTGGACTAACTTCCTCTAAGTGCATGTCAAGCTTTACGTCAGTTCAGGAAATAAAGTTGCTGTCTTTTGCTTCCTTACACTCTTCTCAGGTATTTCCATTCTTGCTTGAAGAATATCCACACTGCTGGTAGAATGTGTTTTCTCCATCTACCCTCAAGGGGTTTAAACTGCAGGAGAATTCCTTACTCTGCGTTTCTGTCTTAAAAAGGGCCTTATATACCGCTCAGTTCAGAAGTGGTCACAATGGGAGGCAGATTGTCATTTATACATTATTATTAGTGTGCTAGGGTAGAGCTGCTGGCTCAGATAAGGATTCATTCCTTCCATGAATGCAGGCAATCTCCAGTGGCATCTAAATGAACATTCCCAGTCCCTAGGACTGCAGAGCAGCTAACAAGATCCACAGATCTGCCAGTCATTGCTGAAAAGGATGCCAGGTGGCATTTGGTTCTTGCAGTATGGATCTGCAGGCACTGCTGCTGGAGAGTTGGAGACCCTACTTTGGGTGTGCTGAGCAGGGGAAGGACATACTCATGAGGTCCCTCATAGCATTACTGTGCAGATGAAGGGTCATTTAGAGAAGAAAGGAACATCATTCTCCAGAAACTGGAGTTTGTTTTCTTTAAGCAAGAACACAGTGAACCTTCTTGTCTGTTTGCCTTTAGTCATGCTAGGAAAATGATGGTATTGTATATTTTAGAGAAACGAGTGTGATGCGCTAGTTCTTTTAATCATGTGCCCATAGTGCAGAAGGCCTGAAGATGATACTCCTGGTGCTGCCAATCCTGACAGGAACTGGGTCCAAGTGACCATTCCCATGTACAGCCATGGAACAATAAGCCATTAAGGTGACATGTTACAAGGAATCCTTAGTTATGGGACAGTAGTTTGGTTTTTTTTAATTCCTAGCACAGATCAAATTGTAGTTTGGATTACCTGGCTGAGGTGAACAGGTGGCTTGACCTGTAGTTGTGTTGCTGGTTTAGATATGTCAGCATATTTTTGCTCTGGAAAACAAACTTGAAGTATAATGTTTGTATAGCCACCTTCACATTACAATTTCTGTGCTTCTGCTTCTCCTAAGTATGTTTAGTCGTGTGTTTTTTGTTGGTTTTTTTGTTTGTTTGTTTGGTTGGTTGGTTGGTTTGTTGTTGTTGTTGGTTTTTGTGGGTTTTTTTGTTTGTTTTTTAAATAAAACCACCTCACATGGAGAAAAGTAGGGAGAGAAGGAGAAGGGAAAAACCTAATTTGCTCGCAGCCCTGGTGACCATGCTCTTTTCCCTAATTAGTTTAGGACCAAACGTTGGAGAACAGCACTGGGAAAGGCCAGTGGTTGTATCATGCACTGTGCTAAACCTTGCATAGCAATGATATAAAATATATCGTAGAAAACACTGAAGAGACCAATTGCTCAATTTTCTCTCCAGAAGTGGGGATAACATTGTTTTCTTAGTCTCTATGATTGGCTGTGTTCACTAACGCTTGGTGATTAACTTCTGTGGGGAATAGACAGTAAAGGGGCCTTTGGATCCTTCCCTGAAAATGTATCACTTTGAGCTATTTTGCACCTGGAAAGAAGAAAGTTCCAAATTTTGAGGTCAACCATATTAACAAACCTCTGCAGATATATTTTTAGTTCACCGAATGAAAGTCAGATTTGGCTAGAGAAGAACGGGTTTCCTTCTGCTAAGGAAGTTAGACAGTACTTTCTTACAAAATGAAGTGTTTTGTTTCCCATTTTTCTTGCAACTGGCAAAATGTAAAACTTCCATTTTGCACTTGGCCTCAGAGGAAACTTCCCCCTGCTTTACCCTCAAATTCCTGTGTTTAACTTGTTATTAGCTTTATGGTATTATGGAAATGTCACTGTTCTTGTTAATAAAATGGAAAAATTGCTAATTCTTATATAGATACGAAGTTGCAGATGTTTGCTATTGTCTTCTCAAGAATGAAATTTAATTGTTATATACTACTAAGACTTTAAGATCGTCCAGGGAACATTATCTCACTATAAAAATAATTGAAACCTCCTTTCGGGATAATGCACATGTGGCTAATATAGACGTTGGCCACAGACGTTGCATCTGGGGATTTTAAGATTTAAGGTATTTTTTGAGGGCTGTGTTGTGATCTCATGTCAATGGGTATAATTCCATTGACTTCAGTTGGAATTGTTCTCTTCTCATCTGCGAGATCACAGTCCCTAAAACCTCATTGGTAGTATTTTTATCATGTATTTTGCATGTCTCTAAGGACATGGGAACATACGAATGTAACAGCTTTTTAGTGCATTCAGAACACTGCTTGGAGCTGGGTTTATTTCAGTTTTGTGTAGAGTTATAAAGCCAGGGGGACAGAGCAGCAAATTGGTCTTGGGATGCCCTGGGGTATGTGTCTTTTCTCTTATAGAACCTAATGTAGATGCTTACATGTTTTAATGTATAGACTCAAAGCTGAGAGGTTCTCAGTGCCCTGGTGGTATACCTGGCACTTGAGATTTTTGTGTCACATCAGCTTTTTGATAGAATTCTAGATTTTTATGAATCAAGTGGTCCCAGCACCAGGATAATACCCAGATCTCATGGTAGTACAGCTTGGCTACATCAAGATAATTTTTTCTTATTACTTGGGAGTAAGACTTCGGCTTCCTGAGACAGAATTGATCACAATCTGGTTTTCTTTATCTTCCAATGGTCCTAAAAGCTATGGCTTTTAAGTACTGAAAAACCAAAAGGCTTTTTGCCAAAATCTGGTATCTTTTGTGAAAGACTGAGTAGCTGTAAGCCCAGGTTTCTGGATTTGTTGTTGATAAGTGCATTTAAAAGTATATGCAGCTCTTTGAGTTCTTCTAATAAAAGACATTATATAAGCACTGAGTATTGTACTTTTAAAATTATTTCCACCTTAGTAGTTGGTTTACCTTAAAGGGAAGAAAACACGAAAATGTTGAGCTCAGAGTATTGAGTGAGTATTCAATCTTCCTCACTCTCACAGAACAGCTTGCAACTTACTGGAATAAAAATAAAAAGTTTAAGGGAGCTTACTCTAAACCTTTTTAACCCAAGCAAAATAAAAAAAGTCCACTAAAGTATCTTCCCTGAAATAATCTTTCTGGGATGTTCTCCTAGGCCAGTATCGTTGCTCTGGTTTCACTTGATCTTAAGACCAGCTAGGTGGCAGGAGACCCATACAAGACTCAAGACAGTTTCTGTTACAAATTGTCTATGTAGTGCACAGGAGCATGTCATGGAGTATACAAAACGAGAACGCTGCCAGACACCTCCAACTATGGGTCCTAATGCTGCAGCTTAAGCAGCTAAGGTACCTGTGTTTTAAGGTATTATCCAATTAATTTCCCTTGAAAGTTTGTGGCATGTTAGAACAGAAGGATAATCTTCAGTATTAGAAAACGCTTAAAGCGCATACTTTAAATAAATAGAGCTGATTTCTTCCATGTGTAAAGGGAGAAACTCAGGGGTGAGGCTCACATGCATGGGATAGACCTCAAAGTGGACAAAAGCTGCAATGCTCTACATCTCATGCAGCTTGCTCTCAGCAGAGCATGTTAGTAGGATGGGGAGGATTTTCAGAAGTACTCATCGGTAGCTTGATTATCTTCCCGCTGAAGGGAGTCATTTGTTCTGGAGATTTTTGTTGTGGTGTGTTTTTTTCCTACTAACTTCTCTGGGAGTGGATCTGAACCAAAATAAGTGCTTCTGTAATTCTTATTTTTCTAATGTAGTAGCCATGTTTCTTGAAAAGCCCAGGAGAGCTGTGTCTGTACTTCTCTCTATGCCTTCACAATTGCATACATGTGCACATGCCACACGTGTGGGTTTTGCCATGACCTGTTCCTGCTGTGTTCCCTTATTGCATCTAAGTACTGCTTTAACCCCGGCATGATTTGTATGTGGATTTTGTGTTCTAAATTTCTTTGAATAATAAGTGTGTTTAATTCCTGCTAAATGTTGTTTACTTCCTGCCTGTGAATGGTAAAACCTCAATGTCTGTTTTTCATATACTGTTTCCAGGAACCTCATGCTATCCCAATGGTATGCTCTAGGGAACAACTTATGAGGTCAGCCCTACCACTTACTTATCGTAGGACTCAGCCCTTCCGCCCTTGTTCTTCAGTAGTAACATTCTTGGTTCAAAGCCACTATTGAAAAGTGGAGATAGCATGGAGAACCCATATGTTTCACCTGGAGCTGATGGTGTTGCAGTGGGGGGAAGGCTTTATTCTAGAGGGGCAGCCATCCTGCTTGGGGTCATTTTGTAACTTTTTACTCTCTGTAATAAGGGTGAGGAATTTATTTTCCTTTGATGAAGGTCAGATGATATTTAAAACACTTCTGGCAGGTTATGTATCAACAAGTGTATTGATCCTTGATCAATAGCATCTTACCACAGCTGAAGGGTAAGACATGCAGTACTTTGAAGAGCACGGTGGCTGAGCAAGCTCTGAGTGAACAGCAGTCATCCACCCTTTAAAAGGATTGCTGTGTTTATATGCAAGTTCTACCTTGCTTTTTCACATAGGTAACTTTTAAAAATCTTTCTCATGTGGTGACTTCATTGTTCTTTATTTATTGCACATCTTAACTATACTTTAAAAGAACTTGAGCTCATGCCAACAACAACATGTCTGAGCTGCTTTGATGCAACTTAGGTAGCTTTAGGCTTGAGGTCATTTGAGAAATGCTGCTTTGGGGACTAAAGTCTTAAATATTATACCAGGAGGAGTTTCCTTAGAGATTTCAAGAGTGCTGTGCTAGTAATTCCCTGGAGTTGAGAGCAGTGGTATTTATGTTATTTCCTTTATAAACTTGGGGATTAAATATAGTGGTTTTTTGGAACGATTATATTGGCGGTGGGATAGGGGGATGAACCTGGATTGGAGGTTAACATTTTGCAGAATGTTGATTTGACATAATACTGAATAATAGACTTCTTAAATTACATTGTCACTACGAGAATATGTTCTGACTCCATTTACAATTAAAAATAGTAACAGTAATTAAAAAAAAAACCCACTGTCTGATTTTCCAGCTAATCCCCATGTTTGTGCTTCTTTATTTTTCTCTTGAATGCTTTTCTTATTGCAATTGACAATGCTGAGATCCTGACTGGAAGAAAATAACTGACTTTGGTTTAGAAGTGACACTGTACAATGTCTTGCCTTCAGGTAAATGACTCCTTCAGTGCTTCCAGAGCTATTAGATTGTTGGCATACTCATCAAGAACCATCATCCCTCCAAAAGCATTACTCTTAAATGGGGTAGTTAAAAGACTTGCTCCTAATCTAGATGAGTAAGAATGCTTTGAATGGTCATCATCCATAAGCTTCCTCCAACCAGCCAGCTGTAAATACCATGGGTACCTCTCAGAGTTTTCGGTCTTTCTGGATGCGGAAGTGAAATAAATTGTTTTCCTGTGCCCTGTTGGCTACACACATTTCTATGCCACCTCAATGTGGACCTGAGGTCTTTGAGCAACTTCTTTCATTCCCCTCACCCACTGGAGATCTGAGGAAATTGATGCTGTTAGGTTTTGGTCCTGCAAAATCACAGATGTTCTTCTGAGCAGAACTAGTGCTATTAATTTGCAGTATCAGTGCCTAATGCTGTAAGTGCATGCTTTGTCACATGTTCCTGAAATTCTGATTTTTTTGGACTATCCATTTCTATTGTCATATTTTTAAAGCAAAGAATACGAAAGGAAAAAAAAAAAGCATTCTTTTCAGAGGAAAAAAATATCAGAAGGATTGTTGTTTGAAGGTTTTTTCTTCTTTTTTTCTTCCTTTTTTTTCCTTACTTTATGTGAACTGATTTTTATACTTGTGAAGTCCTACCTTGTTGCAAATAAGAAGCCTCGGGGAGCTTGAGCACAGTAGTTAATTAAAAATATATATATATATATCTATCTCAGAAAGTCTAATGTGCCTTGAAAAAACACTTTAGGGCACAGAAAATGTCTAACTTGATGTACCCACACAGTGTTGGGCATAGTCCAGTATACTGGTGGAATGATTTCATCATCCATGTGTTGCTATTGCTTTAGATTGTTAATGCCTGTTGCACAGTGGGATAAGGTGGAGGCAGCGATAGTGTGTTTGGATTGACTGTGGTAATGAAAAATATGTCCTGAACACTTCTTTTAAAGTGCCACCATTGTGTTGTGTTTGGCTGCCAGCAAGTTTGCTCATCAGAGTCAGGTAACAAGTAAATGACATCAACTCCGTCTGAGTTTTTCCCTGAAGGGAACGACGGAGCCTTTCATTCAGGCAGTCCCAGCTGTGACACCCCTGACTGCACATTACCTCTGGTAAGGCACCATTCGGAGGAGGTTGGCAGACTGCAGTCGGGAGCATGTGTAATTTAGGTAGGAATGATAATCTTCCTCACTCCAGAAAGTGCAAGTGCAATTGAGTCGGCTCATCAAGCCCAAATCTATTGCCATCTGTGCTAACTCACAATGAGAGCTGACATGAAATACCAAGGAGGGATTAATGTACGCAGCATGCTGTTGTTCAAGGCTGCGGATAAGTGCCTGTGCCTGTGCCACTTGGTCAGACCAAGACGTGAAATTGTGGTGAGAGTTGAGTTGTTAACGTCTCCTCAGGTTACTCAACTTGGGTTGCTGTGCAAGGAGAGCAAGGTGTCTGACTGGCAGGCTTGCTTCATAGCCAGGGACTTTAGAGCCCTGATGAAGAATAGGCCTGAAATATCACCCCTTCTGGTGCCTGGCTAACAGGAGCAGCTACACAGGGCCTTACTGAGGCAGGAGAACTAGTATGGATTTAAACTGATTTTTTAAAAATATTTTCCTGCTTTTTTAATTCCACAGAGATTTCCATGGTCTGGTAAGCTAACCAGGCTCCCCTGGGCAGAGAGAAGTTTGAGTGCTTTGTTAAGCTTCCCATTCAGGAGTCTCATGTTGCTGTGCAGGAGTTCATGACCAGGGGAGGGATTTTGTAGAACAAAAATGATTCAGCCTGTGCATTTCTCTATGCTAAACTCCAGGCTTTTCAAGTTCTCAGTATTACTGGGGAGAAGCATTCTCCCATCCTCTTGCCTCACATGAGTGTCTTTCTGGCCTGCTTCTTCTCACATCATCTGGCTTGCTCAGGAGTCCCCTGTAGCCCATATTCACTGCCAGTAATGTGAGCTACCCCTGGCAGAAGAACTTCTTGTGTGCCACGGAAGAGGTGCCTAGTGCCAGTTTTGGTGGTGACGGGCATGGCTGGCACCCAGCACCTCAAGAAATGCATGTTCTTCCCAAATCTATAAAATGAGAAGCCACTATTGACTTGGGGAGTGCAACGGCAAGAGAAAACCAGGGTAAAAAGATTAAACTGAGGTCCTTGTTTGACTGTCAATTACAAGTTTCACGGAGGTACGGGAACTGTTGTATTTTGGTCCTTTCTCTAGAATTCAGATACCAGATCTTTATCCCTGTTGCAGATAAGCTGCAGATGAAGGCAAGCAAATCAAACTGTGTTTAAGTAACCAGATCAAAACAGTGTAGGAGATTATGGTGTGAAGGATCTGCTCCTAAAGCTTTTTCCCATTCTGGAGTCTTTGAGGAGGGAAGCAGGCATTTGTGCTAGTGCATTGTTATTGAATATCTGAACTCCCTCTCCCTGTTGCTGGCTCTTGAATAGTTTGTTATTGCCAATTTACTGACCTCTCCTATGGTGATTGCACAAGACCAGGTTGAAGGTCTGTCATGTTATCACCTGGGAAACTAGAAAATAACTTGAATAAATCCCATTAAAGTATTTATAGATAGAGACTGAGGCATGAAGGGTTGGAGTAGATAGAGTTATATTTAGTGAAAACAAAAAGCTTTTTTAAAAATTTTTAAGAAGTGATGTAAGAATTCTCTTAATGTTTGTAATTTCTACTTGTAAAAAACAGCATTCAAAGTTTCATGCTGGGAAATAAAGGAAGCTATCTGTGGGGTGGAGGGAGATTAGTGGTGTTAGGTAGCAAGACATGATGCATTTGAGGTAGGTGGACAGAGTTACAGAGAGTCCACAGTCTCTCTTGCCATGCTGTCCATTGGATGTCTGGGAGGGTGAAGATGATAAGAAAGTGTGGCAAAGCTCAGTTCTCACTAACTGGTGAGACCCTCCAGGCAGTGCAGCCATGCATCTGAGTCTCCTGTCCTCTGTAGTGTACAGCTTGTATCCCAAGGGCTGTTGGTGCTGTTAAATACCTTGTGCTTGAAGGAGTACTGGTGTGGCAGGCAACATGACCAGGCCTGAACTCCTCAGGAGATGGAAGAGTGTGCATGCTGTGTTCTGTCACAACTGTTGTAGCCTGGAAGTTCATGTGTCCTTTTGTACTGAGCCTGCATCCTCATATGGTAAACTGCTGGTAGGAAATAGTCTCCCCTTGTATTATTATGCCAGTGAGGAAGTTTTCCATCACATGATATGGTTTGTTCAAGCACTGTCTTCCTGTTGTAGACTTTTGCTGGCTTGAAAGGTCACTCACTGCCTGCTTCCCACAAGTGCCTGCAGGTCTGCCAGGCTTGCATTTGCTGTGATTGGGTTGGACCAAGGTTAGTGGTAAACAGTATGAGTAATGGGTCATTGCCAGGTTTTTTTGTTACAGCTGAACTGGGCACAGGCAACTAAGGGGCAGGACTTGAATAGGGGTGATAATGGGCATCAGTCTTCCTCCTTCCCTCACTTAAGCAGCCACAACCAGTGCTAGTCAGGGTTGTGTGATCAAAATATTCATAATAGATGTGTCTGCTCTGATACACAGCTCTTGAGGAAATAAACTCAGCTATCCCAAAATACCTATGTTGTCTCTACCCTGGCGCTTGTTTCAGAATGGATGCTTTTCTGTATTTGAAAGTATACGCAGGCAAAGTGTTTGAAAAGACAGGCTTAGAAACAAACAGCATCTCTTGTCACACCCTGTCAGTGGGGATTTTTTTTCTCCTTAATTTGGAAAACACAAAGTCTGCTTTTAGAAAGATCCTTTCTGTACCAGCAAACGTGTATGTCACCCACCAGTTTGGTTGCTCTTGTTCCAGTGCTGGGGAAGATTTCACAGATGAAAGAATGGAATAAATCATTCAAATGACTCTGTTTTGCAGTGCCTGCCTAAACAGATGAGTAGTCTTCTGAGCACTGGGGTTGAACATGCCTACTATCCTATAAATTTGTGTCCAGTGGTTGACTGTGAGTCTCAGCTGAATCTTTTCCCGTGGTTGAGGAATTTGCTGGGATTTTTCCTTCTCTCTTCATGGTGGCCTCGCCTTCCGCAAGGATAATTGTAGAATCACCTCCCTGCCTGTTTTCACTGAACTTGTAAGAACTTGCAAGAATTTGCTTTCTCCAGCCCTTTGTCAAACCTTGGTGTAAAAACTGTGAGCTGAGACAGAATCTCTGGGATCAGCACACAGGCATAGACTACACACACACAGATACTGTGGTTGTCACATCTAAGCCCCGTTTCCCTAAGAAGCAAGGGAAAAGGTAAAGGCAAAGGGGATGTGCAGTTGGAACCATACTGTGGACTCTGTGTGGGACAAGGAGTCTCTGATAGTGTCCTGAGAAATGGGGTTCTTGCACATGCAGGGAGCAGGAGGAATACAGCACATTCTCTTCCCTTGCTCATTTGGGCTTCCCAGCTACATGCAGTGAACACTGTAGGGGATGCTTGATGGTCTTCTTTTTCAGTTTTGGAGTCTAACTTGTCACTCAAACTTTTCCTTGTACGAGTTCAGCACAGTGGTCACTTGGAGAACCTACCATATAAGAAATATGGTGGGAGAGGGATTTATTGGATTTAACTACAAGGAGTTTTCAAAAATAGGAGAAATATATTCATATTGCTAGTAACCGTAAAAGAAATATGGTAACTGCAAGCATAAAGGCTTGGGATTTTAATTGAAGTAAGGCTATTCAAAGGTACATTTCCCACTCTGGTGGTAATTCACTTCATGAAAGTAACGAGCAATTGCATGTTAATGCTTCCCAAGTGTGGGAAAAGCATAGCTCAGTCTTACATAATCAGCATGTGAAAAATAAGTAGATGTAGAGACGTGTACAGTAAATAAGCAGAAAAGTCACACGTGGGCTTATTGATGTTTTACCGTGTCAGTGAGATTTGCATACTGTTCCTAGCATTGCCATTAACTTGGTGTGTGATTTGAGGAAAATCATCTTACTGTTCTCTGCTCTGGCATTCCTGTTTGTGGCTGTCCTCTGAAATCTCTTGTATGTCTACTTGTAAGGTCTTTTCTGACAAGGTTTGTAGTTTGTTGTTTGTTTTTTTTTCTCTTAGATTAGAAATACAGAAGGTGCTGGGGAAAGTGCTGTAATTTGTAGTTTTAAGCTGTAGCTTGAGCATTGTGGGTTTTAAGGGATTCTCAGCCTTAAACCCAAAATGAAGTACTAAGGGTTTAATGTTTAACATTTTAACTCACAGTATAGATGAATTTGAGCACCAAACAAGCTTTTCAGCTGTAGAAGTAAACCTGAGAAAGGAGAAGAGTCAGAAGTGGCAGTACAATGGCATTTCCCAGAAACAGATAGACTTTCATCATGATGACTCATGTCATGCTCCTAAGAAATGGCATCTCCAGGTCTGAAACAGAGCTTGAGATTACAGGAGGGCCTTAGATGGCATTCACCTTAAGCATGGATTCTGCTTTCATGGGCGATACTCAGGTATATGGTACTTCTACAAAGAAAGGTTTATGGGCGTGGTGATGTTACTCTGCCATTTACTCCCTACTGAATTCTCGCCTCCTTTTGTGCAAGTGGACTTTAAAGAGAGTCTCCATAACCATGTTAGTAACTGCTGTAGCTGAGAGCAAGTAATAGTGTCCCTTCCCACATCTTCAGCTGCTCAAAAGTTCTTGTGAGAAATTCCACTTCTGAGGCTATGATTTCCCTACATGTACCAGCATTATTTGTGTTTGGCTGTTCTGAGAACAGAAGGTTTCAACCATACTTCAATAATGAGAGAAGAATAAAATGCAATTTTCTTTGTCCCCAGAAATGTTGACTTTAAACATCTTTTCAACTGAGTGGATGAAATTGGAAAATTGTGATGTGACAGTGGTGCTTCAGAATTCTCCAAGGGCTTTGCGCTTGACTTCATGGTTTAATGCAGGTTTTTTTGTGGCTGATATGGAGCCCATGAAGCAGACTTTTCCAGTTCATTTTTTCTAAAGCACATGACTAAAGAAAGATTTATTACAGAAGCATCTGCAACTAGTTTAGCAGAGTAGCCCAAGGAAGTATACTGCTGCAGATTGCTACAGAGACCTGGCATGGTTGGTGGCAAGGCTTGGGAATAAGATCTTTTGCACGGCTGTGAAAATCAGAAGGTACCTCAGTCTTCTTGTGTTCTTACCAAACTGAAGCAGAGGCAGCACTTTTCTAAAGAGTTGTCCTGTGGTCTGAAATGGGACATAATTTCTCAACAGTGAGGTGTTATTTCTTCTTCCCCTTTTCCTTGACCCCCAGGAGATTCTTTGATCAAGGAAAGCTAATTAGTGGAGCAGAATATTTTACCAACCACACTTAATGCTGGGATGACAGCTGAGCCCTCAGCACTTTCCTCAAGAACCCCAGGGTCCAAGTGGGCTATTAAAAAAGGTTGTCTAGTAAAAGTGTTATACAAACTAGTGAGAGGAAGAGAGTGCAGAGAGTAGCTGATGTCTGAGAAGCCTCAGGGTTCTTTTTTTTTTTTTTTAATTTATTCCATTCTTACACTCTTTCTAAGAAAAGACCTGGCCAACGTTGCTGCTTAGACCTTTTTTATCTCATTTCTTCTGCTGAGACATGTTTGAGTGGTGGGATAAGATCCCTCTTTCATTACCACTGTCTCATTTCAAAGCTCTCAGTTCCTCATATGACTCTTTCTTTCCTTCCTTAATTTTTGTCATGTTGTTTAAAAATAAACCCTAGAATTCTCTGATGGCACCACATGGGCAGAAAAATGTCTGGAGGATCACATCATCCAGTCTACACAATGCCTGGATCTAAGCCATTCTTTGAGTTCATTGCTTACATGACCTGTAAATATTTATTTTTGAAATGGGTTTACAAGTTGCTATGATTGATTAAAAGACTTCTGAAATATGTGTATTCTTCTAAACACATACTGAACAGTGATTGGTTTTAACAAAACAACAGAAAAAAACAAACAACTTGTTTAGTTTTACATGAAGTAACAGACATGTACAAAACTAAATGTTGGTTTATTCTTTAAATCTTGTGACCAGTGTCTGAACAGCCAATGCATATTCGGGATGACAGTAACTTTGGCAGCAATTCTGAACTCTTTTTTCAACATTTCTAACATGACAGATGTGATTTCAATTTTCTTTCAAAAGCCAGGTTTGGGCCGTTTTGTTTTGTTGGGGGTTTTGGTTTGATTGTTTTAATGTACTCCCCCTTGTGCTTTTGTTTGGACAAATACTGTGTGTAATGTTATTAAAATCAAACTCTATTAGTGTATAATTAAATTGCTTTTTGTCCTGTATAAACAGTCAGATCTTGGCTCCAACTTGCTACATTAGCATGTGAAACAGCAGACTCTTAAGACCGCTGGTTAATTGGAAATCAGGTAATGGAAGAAGCTAATTGTCATTGCCTTGTGTTGAAGGCTTAGAGAATGTACCTTAATAGAAAAACACAGATGACTCTTAAGAATCAAATCCAGATATGTGTGGGGAAACCTATAGGCTATAGCTAATTTGATGAGATATGCATACTTATCCAGTCTCCCTTTGCTACAATGATAAATAATCAAACATCCTCATACACACTGGCTAGTAAATATATATGAATACATTGGCCTTCTGGAATTTGAGTTAAAATGTGTAATAAGTTTCAGCCTTCTACTTGGAAATCTTTATTTTTTCCAGTACTCTATACTCAGGATTAAGCCTGGGACTTCATGCTACAAAACTAGAAAAGCCTACTCCAAGAAGCATAAAAACAGCTCTGAGGCAATCAGATTTAAGGCAGTTTTTGTTTGCTATGCCTGAAGCTGTGTTGTAAATATGGCAATGTAAAAAGCACAATACTTGAGGACAGCTTAGTCTACTAATGACAGAATCATAGAATAGTTTTGGTTGGAAAAGATCTTTAAGATCATTGAGTTGAAGCATTAATTTAACACTGCCCATCCCACCACTAAACCTTGTCCTAAGAACCTCATCTGCATGTCCTTTAAATACCTTCAGGGATGGTGACTCCACCACCTTCCAGTGCTTAACCCTTTCAGTGAAGAAATCTTGCTTTCTAAACAGTACCTGAGAGATTACTTGCTTTGCCAAAACAAGCATTAGAAAATAAAAGTAACAATGTAATCTTGTTTTGAGGATGTATGTGGGTGAGGGTAATACTATTATACTATTCAGCCATGGTGTTTCATTATAATTACCAATTTAAGAGGAAATAAAAATTTTATGGGAGCATGCTCCAAATTCAGCTTTCATCAGAAACCCCCACTGTGTAAAATGAGCTGGATCATTGAAGTTAATATTCATTTATGTACTGGCTTTGGCTGGGATAGAGTTAATTCTCACAAGAAGCTGGGAGGGGACACAGCCAGGATAGCTGACCTGAACTAGCCAAGGGGATATTCCATACCATATGACATCACACTGAGTAAAAAAACTGTCCAGGGAGGAGGGATCACAGCTTGGAATGGATTGAGCATGGGGTTTCGGGTGGTGAGCAATTACATTATGCATCACTCACTTCGTATATTCTTTTATTTGCACTATTGTTGTAGTTATTTCTTCTCTCCTTGTGTCATCCTATTAAACTGTCCTTATCTCAAGTCATGAGATTTTACCTTTTTCTTCCGATTCTTCTCCCCATACCACCGAGAGGGGAACCAGGAGTGAGCAAGTGGCTGTAGCTTAGTTGCCGACTGGACTTAAACTATGACAACTTACTACACAGTGTCTCCCCACACAAAGGCAGTATCATCTGTATTATGGGGAATTTCTATTGCTTTAATCATCACCTACTGCACTCTTACTGGTAGTCAGCCATTAATTCTAAAGTTTAATGACACATCTGGATTTATTAGTGCTGTAAACTTATGGGAAGTAGTGAGTAATAATAGCACTAGTCGTGGTTTTTCCATAACAAATAATGTGAATTTATTAGTTCTGAACATGATGTGTCTATTTCTCCAGTAAAACTGACAGTGTGTGAGCCGTTAAGGTTGCTTGAATTATCTTTCATCATCTTGACTGTAGCATTTCAAATTGTGGAACACTTTCCCACTTCCTAGCAAACTCTCAGTTCCTGACTTAAGGGATCAAAAACTGTTTGGAAATCATTTTACCCCAGAGTGAAAGGCTTTTATTTAAAAATAGCCTTTCCACACATAAAATGTTGCCACAGTAGAGACCTCTGATTTTCTTGAGAGGACAGGATATGCAAGATACGTGTGTCTTGATATGGCTGTTCATAAACAAACTCAGTGCTGGACTGCCTCCTGAAATGCACAACTGGCCCAAGATACAAGTTGCTTGTGCAGAATTAGCTATAGTGCTTAGTGTCCTTTGGTTTTTAAGGGCTTCATCTACCTATCAAGCCACGTATTTAAATTGCACCAGTCTATGCCATCTCTGCACAACCATTAAAATATCTTTGTGATTGTTACAGGCTTCGAAAGGTCTAAGTAAAGATCCATTTCATCCTGTTTTTTGTGTAATTTGCCATCCAGTTGATTGTGACTGTTTTTAAGAATACAAGTCATATCCAGTACCCCTTACAAACCACTTCCTGAGTTCAAGGTAAAAAGTTCTTCCTCAGCTTGGTTGCCTCTCCGTAGAAATTAACTTTTCTATTTACAAAACTAGCAACTGTGTGGTATCTATCAGATATAATGCTTCAATGCTGATGAAGAAAAAGGACAATAAAGATTGTTGAGCCTTAGAATCAAGCCCTTGAAGGACTTCCAAGAGGTAAAAGCTAGGGAGGTGTGCTGCTGTATCTTCTGCTGGCTGCAAAATCTGGTCATCTCCTTCTATTGTTCTGAGAAAGCCAGTCTTGAGGTAGCCCACTCCAGGAAAAAACAAATGGGTGGGCTGTTGGGGCCTCGTCTGAGAGGTAGTGACACAGTTATCTTCTAAGCAGAAGATATACAAAGGAGTCTGTTGCATCTGGGCACGCAAAGAGATGGAGCGTGGTATGAATCCCGGGTAGTCGCTGTGATAGTGCGTAAAGAAGAAAAGAATTCCAAATCCTGCAAAGTTTTACCTTTTTCCTCCTGATACATGCACACATTCTCTCCATTTACTCAGACTGAACTGGAGACAGCTGGTATTCTTCCAGACACCGAGGAAGCTGAGCGTCAGCACTGTCTGCTTCAGATAAGATTAATAATATACAGCTTCATGGGGAATGGAGCCATATCTGTTGGGATGCCATGGCAAGTGCTCCCAGTGAGGAGGAGCAGCTGCCAGTTTTGGGCCTCCTGAGAGGAATTGAGATGAACCATCTGAGACAGATTGAGATCGCCTCCTGTTTAGTTCTGCATGCAAGTTGTTTGCACCTTGTAGTCGACTGTTGAATGCAGCAGATAGATCTATAGACTTCTGATCATGTCCAACTCCTACCTTTGTACACTTCAAAACTCTCTGAAAAATGGCTTCGTAATTCAACACAGGGATACAGCAGAAGGATCTTTGTTTCCTACTTGTGTAGTGGAGTACAAGGGTATTGTGAGCTTCCTGAAGTACACACTAACAGAAGTCTTGACCCACAAACCAGAACTGTGGTTGGTTTTGGAATTAAAATCCTCTGCCATGACTTCTGCTTCCCATTTTGAATTTGGAGTTTGAAATGAAAATTGTTTGATCTCTTGAATGTTTTGTGTTCAACAGAAATTGGAGACTTCTGAGCTATTTCTCTTGCACCTTGTGTATTACTATCCTGCTGAGGTTGGGTCTGTTCAATGAAGCTATTATCTTAATTTTCCTCAAATTGTATAGACAAAAATTATTGTCCTCCACCAAATTTCCACCAATCTTAAATGGTGTTAAAATAAGCCAAAAACTGTCTGAGACTATCCAAAAATACTTTGCATTGTCTGAGATGTGTTTCTCTGCCCTGCCTCTCCAGTGCCCTGTATTTTTGTTTGTATTTTGTTTGCTCCTAAAAATAATAAGAATAGCTGAATGGATTTTTCCAGTGACCATGCAGGAGGAAGCTGCTGCATGTGTAGGCAGCTTGAAGCCTTTTGTGCATGTAGTTTCCCCCTAATCCCTGCAAGGATTACTTGGTAGACATGCTTGAGATTCAGATTTGGTTGTTTCAATTGCACAGCCCACTCCCAGCACTTGCATGATCATTTTCAGGAGGGGTTGTACAGATTCTCTAGTTGGCTGTCTTCAGAGATCCCGACTGGAATCTGCCCAAGATTGCAGCTTTGAAGCTTGCAGGTAAACTGCACCACATTATTTATCTTTGCTTATCCTTGGATGCAGTTAAAAGACATGGCATGAGTGAAGAATAGAAAATTATGAGGGGAATTCTAGATCACTGGAGGCTGCAGCATGTGAGTTGCTGGTGCTTTCACACCCTCCTGGTGGGGGGTTCCCACTCCTGGTGCTTAATCTGAGGCAGGGAGAGCAGTAGCAGCTGTTCCCCTCGTTCTGGTTTGGACACGATGTAAGTGGCGATGTACCCAGCAGGTGCTAAATACAACACTTGAGCTCTTCTGAAATCTGAACTAAGTACTCGGTTGGTTGCTCAGTGTGGAAAAAAAAAAAAAGGAAAAAAGAAAAAAATGCTTCAGGCTTGCAAATCTGTGCAGAAACTGCCTCTCCAAATCAAAAAATCAGGTTTTGCGCCTTGGGTCTGTGGCCACAATTTGATACTTTTTCCTCCTTGAGGTTTTCAGTCCAATCTCTCTTTGAGTGTTGGTTTCACAAACAATTATTGCTAGGCATGAATGACTGGTTTTCAGCCTGGAATAATTTTACATGGTCCTGAGAATGCTGTTGCCCTTATCCAATTCTGTAATTGTTTAGTGTAGCAAGTTATTCCTGTAATACTTGTGGTAATAACAACTGTAGAACAGAATATCTGTAGTACTGTGAGGTTAGCAGAAACCAAAGGCAATTAGTGATTGCTGAACTAGATGCTTTGCCAGAGATGTGAACTTAGGTCTACATCTTTCGCATTGTCAAAGGAAATTCATTATCATTCTCTTAAATCATTTTTGCTTCTACACAGAAGTGAGCTAAATTTTTTTATATTACACAAAACAGTTTCACCCTGGAGAACTAATCTAACTTGCATCTTATTTTATTTTGGGCAGGGGTTTGGCAGCTTTATGGATACATTGGGATAAGGGACCATGTGAAGTTAGTTACTGTTTCTTGCCCCCAGCCTTTTCTTATATAGGGGAAAAGTTGTAAGTATGGTACCCATCTTCTCAAAAGATTTAGGTAACAAAAGTGGACAGCTGGCAGAGGTGGACCACATTTGGCTTAGTGGTGTAGCGATGAAGGGCTCAGTATCCCTGAGCAGGGGCAGGTGCTACTGGGAGCAAGTATGTTTCTACAGCTGCATGACAGACAGTGCCTTGAGGCAGCAGGAGTCACCCCCTCTACTGTGACCCCACGCAGGGATCAAGGAACAGCTCCATGATCTCCCAGACACTGAGCAGGTGGTGCAGCATCCCACCCTACTGAGAAAGTGAGAAGGCTGGGTTTTGTAGAAGCATTTTTGACGTGATCAACGTGGATTTGGCTAGAGCTCCACTCCTGTTGTCCTTATCCCCTTTCCTGCCACCACTGCCACTAGCTTCAGCCATATGTTCTATGGGTGTTTAGCCCTCTCTGCATAACAGCTCTCTTCAGGCTTTTCCGATGGTTCATTCATAATGTCTGGATCTTTTTCTTGATTTTATGTCCCTCTCAGAGGAAGATTCAGTATCTCCACTCTGCTGGATAGAAGCTGCATAGTCACCTCTGCAGGTCACGTTTAACTGATAATGAACTGCAGCATTTCAGTAGAAACTGAGAGAGTCCTGGGCAGTTTAACATACTTTTTTCCATACAGTAGCAAAATGCTGGTGATTCAGGATGCAGATGAAAATGCAATGGAAGGCATATGTGCTTTGTGAATTTAAGTATATAAATTACACCACCCACCACCCTTGCTGTGTCTTACAATATATTAGTTCAAAGCTTGCTTATTTCGGAATCTGGTTCTTCATTTGACATGTATTTCTACACATATTTTGTCAGTCCTTAAGCATGGCTTACTTGAGACTAAATTATACAGATAATACAGACAGTGCACCATGTGTTGAACCCTGGACATCATTCTTTTTTCTTGCCATTGACAACTTACATGTTTATCCTGTAGTGGATGATCTATAATATTATGCCGGCTCACTGCTGAGCTTTTCATCTAAATGCTACTGTGGCTTGTCTTTATTATAATAGAGACCTGTTTTAAATGAAAATAGCTTATCAATATGAGAAAACTTTGTAACTAGAAAATGTGCTGCGCTTTTAATTAATGAAAGTATTCAAGAGATATTTGGTTTCTGAGTCTATATTTGGTATTCAACAGCCACATCATTTTAGTGATTTAGAGTTGAAATGCTTATTGAAAGCCCTCATAGTAAAAATAAAAAAGAAATTAAAATACCTCTGAGACTTAAAAGAACTGTTGAAGAATTTATTAGAACAATGTTGAAATATGCACTAAAACAAGTCATGTTAGTCTGCAGGTTGAAATAGGATACCTGGGAATTCAGAGTGCTGTACTACTCTGATTAATTAAAATGTAGTCAGCTGAAACCTCCACTATAATCAAAATTGTTCCCCAGGGTTTTACCATCATTATAGTCCTGGTGCAGCCTTCCAGTCCTGACCTGCTGAGCTAAGTAATTAGTTCAGTTTAAAAAAAAATAAACAAAAGGATAAAATTACTATTACACTACATAGGATTTTTTTTTTTTTTTTTTTAAATTGCTATGCTGGTCTCTGTTTGATAGGATTAACTGTGTATAGCCATGCATTCTGCTGCCAGAGGCAAACAGAGACAAAGTATCTCTGATTTGAGAGCTATGCTGTTTTCCATATTGTAGGACTTGGATTTTTTTACAACTGCTGTTTTCTGTAACTTTGGCTAAGACACCAATCTCCCCTCTGCAGATGTGCTACGTATCTCATCTGTGTTGTGCTGCGGGTAATGTTCTCCTACAGCAGTTTCCTTATCAGCAATTCTGATGTAAATTAAGTGGGAGGAGACTATGTTTTCCAACAGGGTTTTGAATGAAGAATTCATATGTATGAGATACCAGAGGACATCTGCCTTATGAGCCTGTCTCCAGAGTTGAGACTTCCGAGCCTAGATAAAGCACTGCTTCCGTCTCTCCCATAACGTATATATTCTGACCCCAGCTTTACAAAGTCTGTCATCGGTTTGTCCTTGAGCTGGATGCAGTAGTGAAACCCTTTGGACAGGACTAACCCTTATCATTCTCTTGCTTCATGTCAAGACACTTTCCCAGAAGCTGCTGAATAGCAACGACACAATAAAGAAGTCTTTGCTTGTGGCTCACAGTACTGAGACTGGAGAATTGTAGCTCCAGATTAAAAGGGATCCCACTGAGCTGGGTCTCTGTCAGAATGAGCCCCAAGTTTGTTTTTCATCTTAATGATCTGATTGTAACTGGTTTGTATTCTCAAATATATTTTTTTAAACACTGATGTTTTTTCAAGAGTTAAAGAAAGGACTTCATGTCCATTCTGTTTGAACAAAATAAACATCTATTATTTTATTCTACTATAGCAATTTCTTCAAAAATTCCATAGCACCTAATGTATGCTCCAAAGCACCTCAGTAAGGGATATTTCTGCATCTTGGTTTTTTTTGCAGTAAGACAAACTGAGGTGGAAGAAGTGCTAGTGATTTGCTACAGACTAAGCAGTCCCTTTCAGATGTAGAAATGTGTACTCCCAAGCTTTCCAACATAAAAAAGCACATACATGCATCTGGCTTCCATCCAAATAAATTCTCTAGGATTTCCTCTTCTGACCACATGTAGTGGATATGTACACAAAGTGTAAAGAAAATACAGCTTATCAACTCATATATGTAAAAAATTAATTAACTCTACCCCAGCCAAAACCAGCACAATCCTCAACAGCTGTAAAATATGAAAGTGCTTAGTACATACTGTAGCTTTGCACTTTCAATAATAAAAATCTCTTCAGTGTTACTAGCTTTTTTTAAGTGACTTATCATGGGAAGGGACAGTAAAGAAGAAGCTAGCAATGGCAAGGGGGTTGGAACTGGATGATCTTTAAGGTCCCTTTCAACCCAAACCATTCTATGATTCTATACTTTCTTCAGTGGTCACTCCATATCCTGCATTGCCTGATAAAACCTGGCATTTCTTCCTTATGTTTCACTGTTGAGGAGCAAGCTTGACGGGAAACCTGCCTTGCACATTTGTGATTGAACAGAAGAGTCTAAAATGGAGGACAATCTGCTCTGAAAGAGATTCATGAGATTCTTTGCCCACGTAAGGGGACAATCTCTGGGAAGACTCAATAAACCTATAATTAGACTACATGTTGTCCACCTCAGACAGCTGGAGGTCAGATGAAAGTTGGCGTTGTGGGGAGCAAATGTTCTCTTTTTTGTCCTTCGAGAGTCTCGGGTTTCCTGTTGCAAAGGAGTTGAGAGGTCTTATAGTTTCAATATCTTGATGTGTACTTGTCTATATCAAGAAACTTCACCACAACATAAGCTGTCTCGCCTTCTGAGTGGGCCGATGCTGATCAGTGGGTGAATGGACAGTGGGGAACGTGCAGCACATTGGCTTGGCTGCGTGAGACAAACTGCGCAGTGACAGCATGTGCTTAAGCACAGGAGTCCTGATGCATCAACTCAACTCAACCCTTCCTTTTTCTCGTATCTTGTGTACTGACAAGTTCATCCTGTACTGCCCCACTTTCTTCCCAAGTGAGATTTCCTTGTCTTCCCACTCTTTTAGGCAGGTATTGTATGAGTGGACATAATGACAGTACGCATCAAGTTGAAGTAGATGACTTCTCTAACCATTATGTTAGCAGAGTAAGACATAGTAACAAGAAGAATGGCTCCCACTCATTTTCTATTTAAATTGCGTGTTCTTGAAGACAGACAAGACTTGATGTAAAATGCCTCTTTTTCACTGTATTCTGTACATGGTTTTTAAATCCCCTCTTTAGAGAGAGTATCTAAAACATTTGTCATTCATTTGGAGATTGTTTTACATTCTTTTTATCCTTTGCTCTTCTATTCTTCTACAGTATTATTAGTGGTAAAGAAAATTGCATGAATACTGTGCTAAATAGAACTCTGTTATCAATGCTGATATGGGAAATATCCCCTATGTGCCTGGTGCTGCAAAATAAAGAATGCCTGCTTAATAACTTTGGTTACTGAGTTTTTCGCTGCCTCAATACTGATTTTTTTTAATGTGTGCTAGAGATTGGATGCTGTTTTTCTGTTCAAGTGAATGCCTGAGGAACAGGTTGGTATGCTAACAAGATGGTTATGACTGAAAAATGAAAAAGTTCACCTCCAAGGATTTATTTTAACAGGACTATGTTTAGTCAATGTTTCATTTTATTTAAAGCTGTAGTTTACAGTTTTGCAGCTGTGCATATTCACTTTCACTCTCTGATATTTGAGACAAAAGAATACAGTGTTGTTGGATTACTTTCTGTGGTGTTTTAGCCCCAATAGTGATCACTATGAATTTGCTTCGATTGAAAGAATTTAGGCTTACATAATGGAAGATAATAAATTTGCGTTGAGTATAATCCCATTTTGAACTATTTCCCCCTCCATGACTATGCCACATTGTACAGGTGGGATTTTCATTGGGAGTTATTTAAAAGTTAACCACCTTCATCTTCAGATGAATTGTCCTGGTACAATCTAGCTTTGCATATGGTACTTTTCCTTGGCAGATGTCACAGAGCAATAGAAAGCCATGCATACACCATTTATAGAGAAACTGCTTCAGCAAAGCACAGCCATAGCTTTCTCAGGCACCCAGCTCCTGCTGAGCTCTCCTGAGAGAGCAGAGGTCTTTTTGTGAACATGCTGAGTACCTCCATCACTGCTGTAAGAAATGTACGCCCCACTGGAGCACTCTGTTTTCAGCTTACTTCTGAAGCTGTCAGTAAACTTGGAGTTGAGAACAGCTCTATGAAAATGAGAAAACAGTCTGTGCAGGTGGCCAGCTGTATGTCCTCAATTTTTAAATACTTTTGAAAGCATATTTCAAGTACAGATAACCACCACTGCTCTGGGTATGCACGTCTCATATCCCTGCACACTGTTTTATAACATCCCAGGTAAACTGCTTTCAGTTGTTTAATATCATTCTCACCATTTTTAGGCAAAGCTGTCATAGTTGTTCTCCATTTCATCTAGCCAAACTGAAAGTCCATATAAAACAAATGCATTTTTCATAGGAGATACTACATCTTAGCCTAAAAAACTATGTTTTGCTGTAAATGGATAGAGGGTGAGTCTCCACCTCCTGCAACTTTGTAGTTTGTCGGTATGAAATTGCGTACATGTGTATGTGCATTTGCGTGACTGCAAGAGAGAGACGGAGATGTGACTGGGGGAAGGCAGGCTGCATCCACTGTTTTCAGTCACACTGGGGGTCAATGTCTAAGGTCAGGTAGGGCTGCTGCTTCTGCCTCCCCTTCCCCTGCACTGAGAAGAGCCCAGGTTCCTGTTTTAATGTGGAGGCTGTGCACAGCAGACCGTATCTCACGTGAATGGGTTGTGTACCAATCCTGAATTACCACTGAATTAAGGTGGTCTCCCTACAGTTTTCACCAGTTTGGAGATTGCAATTGCAGCTGCAAAACAACATGGTACTTCAGGCCCGTAGAATACCTAGATCTTCAAGTAGATTTATTTTTTTTTTCCCTGTGCTTTATTCTGCTTAGATGTGAGCATGAAACTTTATTATGCTTTGGGTGCCAAGAGTGAATTTGCCACAGTTAAAAGAAATATTTTCTAATGCAAAAACTGGTGTTGAACATCTTTCCATTAGTCCCAACACTGTATCAGACAAAGAAAACGCAGTGTGCTGAGGCTGTTCCTCAACTCAGAGCAGACTGATGCAACAAAATATGACTATACCTCTGGTGTACATAGAACAAAATGCAACAGGGGACCCTATGGAAAAGTTCTGTTGGTTTTTTTTTCTCCTATTTTTGGGAGATGGATTTGTGAAAGCAGGTCAGACAAAGCTTAAGGCGATGTGGCTTGTTGCAAGTATGAACTTTGATTTCCTTCCCCTTCCCTGTCACCAGTAAGTATTAAGGGAAAATATTCTTTACCAGAATGACTACAATTATTTAATTAACTGTTTGCTTAACTATAGCATTGTGATTTTTCTGTGCCCATGAGCATCCCTCTTTCCTATACAGCACATATTGGCATATCACCCTCTGTCCCTTCCTGGGAAGGAAAGTTTTGAAAGAGAATTTCTGTGCAGAAATTTCTCTATTTTCATATCAAATATTGTTAGCTCCTCATGCAGGCATACACGCAGAGAACTGTACCCAGATATTCTTGGACTGGCTCTCTAGGTGCCACCTTCACCCTTCTCACAGTCTCTTCCATCCCTTTCTGGGTGTCCCTGGCCAGACGTTGTCTGCAGTACCAGCAGTGCAGTGACGGTGAGTCTGAGGTCCCACTGGCTGACTACAGAGCCATGTGCTAGTGATGCTGTAGCATCTGACAGGGCCTTTTGCTAAAGGTACCTGGTTTAGGATGAGTTGGCGTACACTTTGAATCCTCTCAAAACCTCAGCTTCTTTCTGTCAGTACAGTTTATCTGAGGAATAGCAGGGAGGTAGATACCAGCATCATTTGTTGTTTGGAGAAAGTCCCCAAGAAGGAACATAAATACAGTGAGCAGTAGTAGGGATCTAACTGCTGGTAGGACTTATCCCCCAGGTGCTGTTTGGATTTAGCCATCTGGCTCCGGCCTTGCTTACACCTGTCAGCTGAGGGTGACAGTGCCAAGGGCAGGAGGTTGTGAATGTCCCCTTGGAGCTTTGCCTGGCCACCTGGCAGCATATGTCATCAGCCAAGCCTCATCTTCCTCATCATCCACAACCTCATGCGGGACGTTAGTAAACACATAGAGCCATGCTTTCCCAACCCCAGTGAGAAAAGTGTGTTTCAGCCCCATTTGAGCCCCCAAAATAGAAACAAGGGGTTTCAGTCTTTCTTTTCTGCATTAGGGGAAGAAATAAAGATCCTTCTTAATTATTCTTTTTCTTTTCTGTAGTGGTCTCCACAACGATGGGCACATCACTACCAATGGAGGTCTTATCTTAGCCAGATGAAGCCAGCTTATGCTGGTGCTGAAAATTTATAATGAAGGAGAGAGAATAGAAAGAGGAGGATCTAATCAAGCAGGATTGACCCCAACCAGAAAGAGCTTAGAAGCAGATTTAGGTTCCTCTATGTTATGAGGCCTATTCACTCAGGTCTGCTTCTCCATAACCTCTTCCACTAACGCCATGCTGATATTTATTATCGCAGTGGTGCTGCCCTTTTCCATTGCTGTCATCTGTATGCCAACAAACCTCCCATTGGTTTGGGTGACAGAGACTTTTTAGGCACAGCTCCTGTGGGGAAGATGGGATGACCCTCCCTGGAAAATGGGCCAGTCCCTGACTGGCACTGGGCTGCAGCAGCGCTCTTGCGCCTCTGCCAGGACCAGTCTTTGTGAATGCTGTATTTGTAGCCTACAGTCACACTCATACTGCTTTATTTTAAGCTACCTCCCACCCTCACAATGTCTTCAACATTGACAGGGAAACATCTTTCCACACAAAAGTGAAGAATAATGCTACAATGTCACAAAACCTAAGTGGATTCATTAAGCAATAATTTGAGGCATAACCTGACCATTTAAAAAATTAGAGATGTATTTGTTTCTTCTCTTTTCTATTGGTGTGTGACTATTTATGAAAGTTGTTGCTAATCTTAGGCTGCAGTAGTTGCTTTTACATTCTGAATCCTTTTATTTACTGATTAACTCGATGAAAGCATTTGCAGTACCTGTTACCCTCCCATACCAGCCTTTTCTTCGAGTTCTTGCAATAGAAACCTTCTGGATGAATCTGAATGAACATGCGTCACAGCCCAAGTTGGCTCCACAGCATGTTGCCTTAATTATTATTTGTTAAAGAGTCTTATGATTACCAGAAAGGTATTTTCTGTGAAATGGATGGTGTTTATTGCATCCTCAAAGTAAACAACATTCATGATTCTGAGCATAAATTACCACACAAGGAAAAAAAAAATCAAAAAAACCAAACAAACAAAAAAAGAAAAAAACACGGAAAGGAAAGGAAGATTAGATGATCTACAGAGTTGAGAGTAGCCAAAATGAGAAGTAGCTGCAGCAGGTAAGACTTCTGCTTCCTTGTAGTCTTTTACTTTTTCAGACCAATGGGTGGCATTACTTAACCAGCAGATATGTGAAGACCTGAACTAACTACAGGAATTCACCTGCCTGTCGTGGCTTAGATGAACTCCCATTGACTTAATGACCTCTTTTGTCCTTTGCTTACTGTTAATCTAGAACCCATTTGCCTTTCCTCACATGTTTCTGCTGAGACTTTTACATGGTGTTTTTGTTACGAAGAACATTTTGGTTCTGTCTCATCAGTGTCTGGACCTTTGGGTCAAGTGGATCTTTCTGCTCTGTTTCTTCAGGTTACCATTCCTGTGTGTTTGCCTTGCAAGAAGATATGCGTATGTGTGCCAGTGCTAAATCTGTGGCTCCAGAGTGTCTTTACGTGATAACAATCTCCTCGTGTTGGAGACCAACCCACAGTATCATGATGTCCATGTGACCTGAAGTGTGTTAGGATCTCCTTACAGTCAGGCATGCCATGCTGTACGCTGTCCAGGTTTCCCCCCCCTTAAGAATCACAACAGTTTAAGATGGTGCTGAAGAAAACTGTTAAGGCATATCTGTGCTATTTGCAGCAAGCCCTGTATTACAATCCTGAAACCATACTTTCTTATATTGTACAAAATAATATGGATAAAACACCACTCAGCATAACTAAATGCATATCTATATATGTAATCATTATGCATAAAGTCACATATCTTTTTCTCTTACTTTTCAGTCTATGGGCATAGCTGTGTGCTTTTTACATTAATTTAAACAGGTAAAATCAAACAAGTTATATTAATTTGCACATGCTGAGATCCTTTTCTTTTCTGATTTTCTTTATACAGTGATAATGAAAATTGATGTTTTGGAATTGAGAATTTCATTATCCAAAAAAACCCCTTACTGCTGACATGCAGAACTGGTCTAGCAGGAAAAAAGCATATCTGATCTGTCATTATCAATTGCTCTCTTAATTATGGTGACAATACAAAAATGAAGCAAGCTTACCTTATCTCAGGAGACTATTTTTTTGCTGTATCCCAGGCAGTGTGTTCTCCTTATTCTCTTGAAAGGGGAAAATCCTCTTGAAAGAAATAAATGCTGGAAGATGAGGGATTTAAGGAGTTCTCATCTGAGCTCCTGATCCACTTGTTTTTAGCAAATTGCAAAAACCTCGATCCAGTAGTAGCTCAGAGTGACTTTCCTCTCCTCGTGTGTTGTGTGGGCTGAGAATCTGCAAGAATAGACCTGAGACGGTGCTGCAAGAGGGAGACAGCGGGGGGACCTTGGCATGGAGTTGGACCAAACTCTAAATATAGCCCAACCCACTTTCCATGCAGTTCTCTTCATACTCTGAAGGCAGATGACCTTGTCAGAAAACTGACCTCCCAGCATGTCACTCTCTACAAAGAGAGGATCTAAGGGAACAGCACTTCAACGTAAAAGGACAGAAAAGCAATCAACCATCTGCTTTCAGCAAATGAATGTAGGTATGAGCTCTATTTTTATGCCAGTTGTCACTGATCGAATCATAATGTGCTTTATTTGATTATTAGACAAATGAGCTGCATGCCATGAGTTCACAAAAGATCCGTACAGAGGAGGGATTGCATTGTAACTGCTAGTCTTATATAGAGAGCACTAACACAGATGAAAAGCCTGTCACCTTTCCTCCTCTCAAAACCTTAATGCAGCTGAGTATGTAGTATTTCCCTAAAAGCTTCTGTCTGCAAGAAATTACCCTTCCTTTCACTTGCTCTTATAGTAAGACTTTTTGGAAAAGTGAGTTAAATCTGCAAATGTATATCCTGATACCATATAAAATTGAGATGCTAGGGTAGCTTGAAAGGGCAGCACAACCTGCAATATCAGAGACCAAACTGGAGAGAAATGTGTGGTATATGAAGAGGATGAAGCAAGAGAGTAAGAAGCATAGAAACATAACCCTTGGTCCTTAGATAGGGAACTGCTTTCAACAGATGTTTTATAATCCGGGGAATTTGCCACCCTATGTGGCAACATGTCAGGGTATTTTGTTCCTAACCTGAAGGAGAGTTTAACTTGATATGAGTCAACTTGATACTCTGTCAAACAGGGACCTGATACTGCTATGTCATATGAAGACTTCTGAATAAAAAAAGCTGCAGAAATCTGAGCAACTCAAAATGTCTTCTATCACTTTCTGTGCTAAGACACGTAGATTTGGGATAAAAGCTTGTTTGCAGTATTGTTCTTCAGCAGGATACATTTGTGGTAGGTGACATATATCTAAGTGTATGCTATATTATATGCGTGCATGCAGTTTTCAGTATTCAGAGAAAACCTGAGAAAACATCACAACTGTGATAACCTAATTCTGTAGATGCGTATGTCTGCAAAATATGCCCAAGCCAAAAAAGGAGTGAGTTATATCAGTGGTCAGTAAAGTAGCAATGTGTATCTAAGTACAATATTTTGGACTATTAAGTTTTTGTGAAGTGTGCTATATATTTTTTTAATTGTTGCCTACTATTTTTGGCAAGTTCCATTGTGTAATTTTATCATGATCTATTGGCTTGAAGTCCATGGGGTCAGCCAGACTCTGTGTTACCTTCACAACAAGAACTACAGCTGTGAGCCACAGCTGCTTCCCAAGATGGTGAAAGAACAGTAGAAAATGTGGATCTCCTTCTGTGGTATTAAGGGAGACTCACATCTGGGACCATACTGCATTCCTGGGCAAAATGCTCATAGTCAGACCTAAGCTGGAGCCCACCCATTAAGTAGTTTTATGGATTTATCCAAGTTCCTCTTTCCTCCCAATTCACCTATTTCTTCCTCATTAACAGACTCAGTGTTTGTTAGGAGTAAATATTAGAACAAATGAACGATGCTGATGTTTGAATTTGGATAGAGGACCTAAAAAATGAATGCATCTGCCTCCAGATAGACAAATGTTGAGTGACATACTAGCACTGTCTAAATAATGAAATTATAATAAGTATGTGATATCACCATCATTAAACCTTGATAGCGTTGTGTTATCTTCACTCCAGTATGGTAGCCTGGTGTGGTCCAGACTAACACAACCAATTCCAACTGCACAGCGCCAGTGCTGCTTCGGCCTGTCTTGCCAGTGGCAGGATATTGAAATCACCACAGATCCCCTTATCCAGAGCATGAAGGAGATGAGAAAAAGGGAGAGAATATGTACAGCATGAGCTGGTATTCTTCACTCTCCGCAACAAATTGCTGTAGCAGTTTCCATACGTGATAGATGAGTAGTTCTGAGAAAAAGAAGGAATCACAGTGCTTGGTGGGTCTTAATGCACATGAGTAGTCAGACTTTGCCAGGAGCCGTGACGTGCTTCTCCTGTATGAAGATGTTGGAGAAGGGGTGGTTTCTTGCTTATACAAATAATGTGCTGCGTGGCTTTGGGAAGAGAATGTTAATTTTTTGGGAGGCTTTTAGAGAGCAGTGTTATTTGTGAGTAAAGGGCTGTAAATGTTGCTTGATCAACCCAAGTAATGCCAACTTCCTGAAAGGAGGGGAAAAGGCTTTAAGAGTTATTGTATTGTTTTTTCAAGGTGAATGGAACAGGATTTTGATCGCTGTGTGCATCCAGGCTGTCTTCAGGATGGCTTTTGCATGAGTTTTAACTTCACCAAGGGGGACATGTAGTAGAGAGTCAAGCTCTAGTTTGTGCCTAGCATCTCCTGGGCTCATAACTAGTGGTTTAAGATGCTGGATGGTCTTCCTGCTTCTTTGTAGACAGCCTTCCTTGGTAGCATTTCCTCTGGAATGATTTGGGTTTCCAGAGCCCAGGCTGTTTCTTCTCTCAGATACCTCTGTTGGCATCAATAGCCTTTTCAAGCCAGCCTTGTAGAGTTTCCCCTCATACAGTCATGTGTTTCTATAACTAGTATTGGTGAACTGTTGCTGTTTTTCGGTTTTGTTTTGTTTTGGGTTTTTTTTGATAAAACCCAAATTCCTAGGCACTTTTACTTGTCTAAAGATTCTGTGGATTATTTTGCAAGGTGAGGTATGTGAACCATAATGTCTCAGCCAGTTTTCAACGTGGTCAACTGCATTTTGGCTTGCTCCATTCCCCTACTTTTCAGAGAGGAATAAAGTGTCCTTTTACTATGAAAAACTGTTGCACAGTATTCCTGGCATTCTTTTGAGTGGTTTAAGATGTGACTGTAGGGTATATAATGCCTGGCAATCCTGTCAAGTGGAGAAGCCCTTTCTACAATGTTAAGTATTTAATTTTGTAATGTTCATCCAGTTGATTTGTAAACAGCCAAAAAACGATGCTACTTAGAAACAAGAGTCTCCGACTTCCCCATCTCTCTAGGAATACACTTTTAAACTGATTTTGAAGATTTAAGGAGATTGCTGGAAATTTCAGCATAAAGGATGTTTTCTGAAAGAACAAAATAAAGAGTAATGAGGAAGCTGCAGTGACTGGTGGATGTCATCTGAGCCTTCACTCTTGGTGTCATTGTCAAAGGGTGCTAGAGCAAACAACAAAACTGACTTGTACTCTGCAGATGTATTGTTGTATCTTCAGACTCTGGTTGCTCTTGTTTGGCAGGCCCATCATGAAGAAATTAAGCTAGCTGTCAAACGATAAAAGAGCCTGTCATATTCCTAATATGTCGCATCTTTCTGTTTGTTCTTTGTGTACCATGGGTTCTGAAACTACAGTGACATTTATATATACAGTGATATCAAATTCTCCCTTCTTACCTTGGTGATGCTGTTATTTCTTGTTTGAAACAGCAATAGGATGTCAAGTTCAACGCTTGCGTAGCAGAAAATAAACAGGGGTTTTTTATTAGAATGAGGTTGGCCTACTAGTTTTACATCTAATCAGTCACTTTCTGTGGTTTTTCTAATATGCTTCTGTCTTATAAAGCAATATATAAAAATGAAATGTGGCTACCAAGAAGATTAAGACTCCGTTTTTACAAGGAGTCACATGGAAAAGACAAGGGGTAATGGGTACAAGCTACTTCTGGGAAGATTCTGATTGGACTGCACAAGAAAATTTTTTGTCATGAGAACAATTAGACATTAGACTGATCTCCCAAGGGAAGTGGTGGATTCCCCTACACTGGACAGTTCTAAGACTCAGATTGATAGGGTGCTGGGCCAGCTCATTTAAACTATGTATATACTTTACCTTAAAAGGTTGGACTAGATGATCCCTGATGTCCCTTCCAACTTGGTATTCTATGATTGTATGAAATTCTGAATTGTTGTGTGTTATAGCTGTACTACAAGCTGGGCCTAACCTTGATCATGTAAAATTCATTCTTCTCTGCTTACCTGTGCACAGCAGAGAATTTCCCCTGGTCTTGTTCTCCCATATGCCCCTTTTTTCCCCATTTTGGTTCACGCCCAGTTAGCAAGTTAAGATGTGTCAAAATTGAGTTTGGAAATACCCATTTTGAATATTAAACAGGAATTGTTAAAAATAAGGGAGAAAGAACAGGAAGCTATTAAAAATGTTCTGTGGGAGATCCTTTGAATGGCAGATAGTTATGTCTGTGTGCTAATTTTTTTTTACCCCATCACAGACAGTGACATAGTGAAAATTAATTTTATATTATTCCATTAAGACCTGCTCTTTTTTTGTTTAAACGGGCAGTGTTTTTAATATAAAATGCCATTCAGTGTAAGAAAGAGGAACCTAAACTCAATATCCTGTCACTAGACCTATTGGGCAAAAAAAGGTTTTTGTAACAGGTGTGCCTTTTGAACTGCTCAGAGAATCACGGGATCACAGGATGTCAGGGTTTGGAAGGGACCTTGGAGATCTTCGAGTCCAACCCCCCTGCCAGAGCAGGATCATACAATCTAGCACA
>JANIJG010013619.1:0-39120 GCA_024611175.1 Megaceryle torquata
TGACAAGATAAGAATAGCCTGAGATGTTACAGGCAAGAATTCCCGAATACCAAAACAACAAAATAACTAGCTTGACATTAATTAATTCAGCACTAACAGATTTATTATTAGGCATAGTATCACTGTAAAGCGTGTATCCAGGTGAAGTTTTGAGAGAAGTAACAAGTACCTCGTTTAGTTTTTGCATTAACTCCCCTGCACATCAAGTCTTAAAAGATGGAGAAACACAGACCTAACAGCCCAGACCACCCCTCTCACGGTGTATTTTAATGCCACTAAATCATGGGATTAAAAAAAAAATAAATTTGCACATGAGGCCGTTGAACTTGGGCGTTATAGCTGAGTCTACGACCTACTGAAGCCTCGGTACGGCCCAACGCGAGCCGGGCGCTTCATAGGGGTTGCGAAGAGCCTCTCACGCTACCAAGAGTCGTTTACACATCCTCGTCAGGATGCTGTGGGAGCGTCACCACTCCTCGCTAACTTGTCCCGGTCAGGCGCAGGCGGCCTGACCGACCCCTCACCCAGCTCAGGCCGCAGACAGCAGAGTCCCACGGGTCTGCTCCCCTGCGAGAGGGAGACGAGGCCCGGGCACCACAGGCTACCCGCAGGTACGCTGGGCAGGACAGAGCGGGAAAGCGCCCGGCCGCAGCCCCGTCATCCCGTCCCGCGGCCGCCATTCAGCCCGTGCGGCCTCTACACGCACGCGCACCTCCACCCCCTCCGCCGTGGCACGTGCCAGGAGATTGCACATGCGCGCTCCTGACCGGCTCGTCCCGCTCCCCGTTCGGAGTCGCCGGGAGGAGCCCGCTCGACGCATGCGCAGAGAGCGCGGACACCGGCCGGCGTGCGGCCCGGGTTAACCAACCAGCGGCTCCCGCTGCCCCACCTCCCTGGGAGGGAGGGCCCGGTCCTCCGCTATCCCATGATGCAGCGCGAGGGCGGCGGCGACAGCAATGGTGGTGGTGGTGGCGGCGGCAGCCGCCATGTTGTGGTAGTTTGTTGTTCTCCTGCGGTAGGTGCGTGTGGAGGGGCGGCGGGAGGGGGAGCCGCCGGGCGCTGAATCCGAGCCCTTCTTTGGCCTTCCCCCCGCACTTCGTGGCTCCTGGGGGTGGCACGGGGCCGCTGCTGGGAGCCTTTGCTGCCGCCTGCGCAAGGCGAAGAGCCATGGCTGCCGCCCTGGGAGGAGGCGCAGGTGAGTGCCGCGGCCCTGAAGGACTTGGCCTGGGGCCGGGTGTGGGGCTCGGGCCTCTGGGGCCTTGGCTTAGGGGAGCTGGGCCGTCTGCAACCGCAGCTCGGGGTCTGGATGGGGCAGAGTGGATGGCGGGGCTGAGGGGAGCCGTGGGCTGTAGGGCCTTCCTGGGGCGGTGGCGCCGCCGCCTTCTGCCTCCTCGCCCCCCGACCTCTGTCTCTCTCCTGGGTGGGGGCGGTGGGGTTTGCGTGCTTGGAGGCGCCGGTGGTGCGCCGATCGGCTGGGCCCTGCGATTCCTGGGGGCAGCAGGAGCTGCGTTGGCACCGCAAGGCCCCAGGGCCCCCTCTCTTGCAAATAGGAGTCTGTATCGTGCGGTGGTGGGAACTGTTGACTCGTTTTGCGCAGGGCAGGGACAGGAAGGGACAACAGCTTCATCACTCATCGAGGTGTGGGACCTTCAGGTGGGACGGATGAGTTTATTTAGAGACACTCGTTCCCATAGATTTTACATCTCCAGTGCGTGACCTGTTTGAATAACTGATTTCTTATCTGGGGAGTAATTATCATTTATTTTGCAGACTGCCCAGAAGCAGAAGGTTTTCCTTGGAAAATGAAGTCAGTAGTTGACCCCAGAATGCTCAGGCACGCCACTGCTCTTCTTCACTAAGGACAAGTATTCTTACAGCAGTTAAAATGACAACTCAAAACTCTGTATTTCTGTCTGCTCTACGAAGCAAACTTTAAAATGAGAACATTTGATTGATTAAAAGAAAGACTTGCAGGGTTCCCACTGGAGTGTTTGAGAGAGAGTTAAGAGATCATGTCCTGTGGGCTTTGCTTTTACTGGGAATAATAGTTTTGACAAAGGCTCATTAGAGTTGTCACTTGTCTGTACAGAAGTTTGTGGTTATTTTAGTCTGGTTTTTTTTCCTTTTTTTTTTTCCTGATTCTAGTTTTTTTTATTATTTTTTTTTTCTCCCTGTAAATAGGTGCCTTGGAGAAGAATATGGCTTCTCCTTGTGATCCCTCACTCAAGTGGTCAGACTATTTGCCATTGTTAGCTCAATAGATAACAAAGTGCATAAAGAGAATTAAATTTCCTCCTAAAGGTAGATGTTACAAAGAATTTCCCACATTTATGAGTTACATTTGGGAAGAAGGCTAGGAAGGACAGCCCTGATTTGTGAAACAATAAATATTTTAATAACTTTGGCATCATTTTAATGGTGTTAAATACATCACAGTGTTTGAGCAAATTTAGAGAAATCTTTGTGCTAATTTCTGTGGTTCAGATCAGTTATATGTCATGTGGAAGTAAATTTTGCACACGTTCTATTTCAGGAAGTTTTTTTGTAGTATTATGAGGATAGAGTAAATAAAGTGTCACTTTTGAAGCATTTTGATTCTTGTGTTTATAACAGCTGCAAGTTGAACGATCATGCTTTTGTGTACAAAGGTGTAGGCAGCACACAACCTTCAACTAACTGAAGAAACAGGAATGTCAAGATTTTTTTTTTTTGGTTGCAGAGTACTATTTGTGTCTGTCTATGAATTAGGATCCCTTTGTACTAAGTGGGCACAAGCAGTTGTTCAGTGTTTAGCACTGTGCTTGTCAGTAAATGTTGGCCAATTAAACACAGTCGTTGCCCCATATAAACTGTTTAGTCTAGATGATTGCGGTGTAGCATTGGGCTGAAGAAACTCAGAGGTGTCACACACAGATTGGTATAACCAGTCAAGGAAAAATCCTGCTTGAAGTTGTTAAACACACTTTTAAAACCAAGTAAAAGAGTCTAGAACTTAGAGGAGTGGTATATGCAACTCTTTTTGGAAAAGGGACTACTATCCAATGTCAATAGTGATGACAAAAGGGAAAGAAGCCTGGGACTAAGTGCATCTTTGGCGTGAATGGTTTTGTCAGTTCATACTTTTACTGTAGGAAATAATGTTTTGGATGTAGTTCTTTGTTTTGGGGGAGGGCAAGTCTTTAAGATATGGAGATAACAGCACCCCAGTGTTTTCTTGAAAAACCAGCCAAACAAAACTAACCAACCAAAACCTCTAATGATTGGTAAAATAGTATGAAAAAGGTTGTGGAAAATAAATGGACAGTTAATTTGATGACATTGCAGCATAGCAGATGACAAAGTGAGATAGTTTTGGCTTTGAAGATGCAGCCTGAAGTTTAAATCTTCAGTAAGGTTATGTTGCAGGGCTGAAAAATGAAATGTAAAATGGCTATGTCAGCTGAACATTTAAATCTGTTTGATGGAAGGAAGGTGATCTGTCTGTTGGACAGCATGTGTGGACTCATGGTCATTTATAATTTGTTGGGATCAGGAAATACTGTCTTGATTCATAACAAGAAAGTATTCATATGTACTTTTCTGACCAGATACTTGTGGTGGTGCCCCATGGCTTTTGAAGGATGAATGCAAAGGTGATGGGTTTCACAAACATAAACTGGAAAGTTTTCAAGTGGTGGTCTGTGAGGTCTCTGACAGCTTCATGTTACTTCAAAAATTCCATTGCTATGCAGCCCGATTCCACTTGCTTCTAATTCTAGATTGGCTGTATTGAACTGTAGAAGTTGAAGTGATGATGAGGGACTTTGTTGGCTTATAGTCGCTCATTAGTTCATTGATATGGTTAAGACAGTGGCTTCCAGCTTTGATTCAAACTTTCATCTCAAAACAGCCAGAGAAAACATGTTGAATGTTGAGTAACGTAACCTTACTTCAAGGGTGGCTACACACACAACGAAGGCCCTCTCTTCATAAGGAACCACATGGAGAAGATAAGGAGCAATGGCTGCAAGTTGCATTACTTCATTTGATGTAAGGAAGACTTTTTTTACAGTGAGAACAATCAATCCCTAGAAAAACCTCTCCAGAGACATGGTGGAGCCCCCATCACTGGGTGTTTTCAAGATGTGATTGAACAGGCTACTAGATAATTTATCTTATCTGGGCTCCCTTTCCCACAAAAGGTTGGGCCAGATGGTCTTTTTTGTTCCCTTCCAACATGGACTGTTCTATGATTTAGTGATCATCTGCTTATAGTGTAAAGTAATAAGTGTGTTTCATAGATGATGGCATTTTTTTCTTGGAATTTACTGCTATCAATTTAGAGTTAGGTTTTAATCTCATTTAGGGGGAGATGGTTACAGGATAAATAATAAACTGTCACTAAAACAAGGCAAGGAACACTTCTTGTTTGTCTGCCATACTGAAGTGAGGGAAAATTATTATAAATTTTTTTTTTTCCTTTCAGATTAATTCACTACTGATGACCCTCACTTGTCTAGAAGACTTTAAGTATAGATATCCTTGGGGTGTGAATCATAACAGGGAATGGGATGGAGGGGCAGCTGGAAAGGGCATATACATGTCTACTCCATACTCCTGCTGGAAGTCCTGTACCAAGAGTAGCTTGGTACAACAATGGGAGTTGTTCTGCCTCTGAACCAGTTATATTATTTCTCCACCTTGAATGTCAGTTTAACTGAATTTTAACTAATCTGAGGGCTGCTGTTACGCTTTCAGCAATGTAGCTTTAAAAACCTCTTGTGAAGTTGTTGATAAAAATTGGAAAAAAGCTTATACAGATAGCCCAGCAAGCACCTTTCTCTGCTGTGGGTCACTATCCAATTCAAAGATGTAGTAAATATTCTCCGGTGTGACAAATTCAATTGAATTTGTTGTGCTTCAGGCTATTCGGCAGCAGCACATAGGGACTGGGAATAGATTCTGCATTTGTGACTAGATGAAAGTGAGTGTAGTGCTGGCCATACTTTGGTCTCTGTGGGTATTGCATTCTACTTTATTAGGTGGACTGATGCAACTGGTCACTGTAACTTAGAGGAGAGTTCGTGTGCGCGTATTCCAATGTAAGTCTAAGTGTCAAAGGCTATAAAGTTTGCAATTCATGAAATACAAATATATGATCAAGGGCTATTTTACTAGCTAAGGACTAATGCTAAAAAACGTTACTACTTGAATGACCTTGTGGCAGGCAGATTTACTTTAAAGCAAAGCAATTTTTAATCTCTTTATGCTTCTTTGACAAGCTTTCATGGAAAGCCACGTTGTTCTGAATGTTTTCTTGTTTCAGGTCGTCTAGTTTAAACATAGCCTTAATGTCATTTGTTTTCACAAAAGCCAAACCATGCTTTATTGCATCAAATACTAAACCTCGTATTTTAGGTCACGTAGAACTTGTAGTCCCTAGTAATTTAAGATTTTGTTTGTCACTGACTTGATCAAAAAACCTCCAAGTAAGTAGTGTGATCGGTCCTGTGTTATATTCTGCTGTAATACAGATAGCCCAGCAAGCACCTTTCTCTGCTGTGGGTCACTATCCAATTCAAAGATGTAGTAAATATTCTCCGGTGTGACAAATTCAATTGAATTTGTTGTGCTTCAGGCTATTCGGCAGCAGCACATAGGGACTGGGAATAGATTCTGCATTTGTGACTAGATGAAAGTGAGTGTAGTGCTGGCCATACTTTGGTCTCTGTGGGTATTGCATTCTACTTTATTAGGTGGACTGATGCAACTGGTCACTGTAACTTAGAGGAGAGTTCGTGTGCGCGTATTCCAATGTAAGTCTAAGTGTCAAAGGCTATAAAGTTTGCAATTCATGAAATACAAATATATGATCAAGGGCTATTTTACTAGCTAAGGACTAATGCTAAAAAACGTTACTACTTGAATGACCTTGTGGCAGGCAGATTTACTTTAAAGCAAAGCAATTTTTAATCTCTTTATGCTTCTTTGACAAGCTTTCATGGAAAGCCACGTTGTTCTGAATGTTTTCTTGTTTCAGGTCGTCTAGTTTAAACATAGCCTTAATGTCATTTGTTTTCACAAAAGCCAAACCATGCTTTATTGCATCAAATACTAAACCTCGTATTTTAGGTCACGTAGAACTTGTAGTCCCTAGTAATTTAAGATTTTGTTTGTCACTGACTTGATCAAAAAACCTCCAAGTAAGTAGTGTGATCGGTCCTGTGTTATATTCTGCTGTAATACAGCCTCAATTTAAACTATAACTTCTGGTAGCTGTGAAAGATGATGGAGAGTTTTTGGAGTGTTGCAGTTTCTCATCGGTGTGCAAAGCCATTTGGTAGCTGAGTTCATATGGATTTCATTTAAACTCTTGGTCTTCATTCACTGCTCAGCATTTGTGAGGCAAGGACTTAGGACACTATTAAAATGTTTTTCCAAAGCAAGTACATTTTCAAATTGAAGCAGACTTTGGAAGTGAATTTTTTTTTTTTTTTTTTTTTTTTTTTTTTTTGTGGCTTGGTGGTTTAAGGTTTTGATGTGGTTTATGAAAAAAGAAAAAAAAAAAAAGTATTACTTCTTTAAAGCAGTTGATAGAGAATTTCAGTTCCAGACAGCATACCATAATGAGCTCTTTTCTTCCATATTGCAAGTGACTTGCTTCATGTTATGACAAATTCTAAAAAAGGTTGTTTTGAAAAGGTAAAAAGAACTTGTCTCTGTAGAAATTATTTTTTCTGTTTTATTTCTTCGAGGAAGCTGAACTCTATATCCTGTAGGAGTAATTTGGAAAGAAAACATGAAATGCATAATGCTCCTCAACTAGTGTAATTGCTACATTGTTAAAAATACTTAGTCACTGAATACTTAAGGCTTCTATGAGTAATTGTTTACCAGTATAAAGACTGCCTGATGTCTCTTCCTGAACACACAAACTAAACCGTTCCTGTTTGAGTGGGGTGTATTTGTGCACGTGTGTTCTTGTGCATAATGCAGTGGTAGGAGAGAATGTGATTTTTATGTTGGGATAGAGTGTGTTAATTACCTGTAATAGATGGGACTACATTCATAGTGTGCTTGTAACACGTTAGGTTTACATCACAGACATGGGTTGAGGAGTTCCTGTTGACCTTGTGTTTTTACTTTTAAATACTGTTGTGATTTGTTACCAGAACATTTAACGGATGTTGACAGTAAGGGTACATTGCCATTGCCAGCCTGTTTTAGATACACCTGTTCTCAGGAATAAGTTATTACTCTCCTCTGTTCTCGAGGTTCCGTTTGCAGTCCGGCAGAAACTTAGATCTGTTTTTTAAATGGTATACTCTGTTCCTGGAAATTCAGGCTTTAGAATACATATGTATTTTGTAACCTTTTGCAATGAAATATGAAGGGAAAAAAATTTAATATGGAGACTTGTGGTTGTAACTCTGTCAAAGTGTCACATTGAGTGTTATGAATATACTGGGGATTGGGATAGATGAAAATGGACTTGGGTTCAACAGTAACTCTAAGCATAGAAAGTGGCATTTTCTCATGTTGTAAATGACTTCTTTCCTCTAGTTTTCTTTCTTTTTTTTTTTTTTTCCTTTTTAATAGCTCTCTTACCTGTTCTGCCTAAAAGCACTGCAGCTTCGTTACTTTAACAGACCTGTTGAGTAAACAGTGTGTAATACTTTTGTATCCATTGAATTCCTGGATCATAGTAGTATTGCCATCTAGTTTTGGATAAGGAGAAATTTTTGATGCTTTTTCAATGTCTAAAGCTAATAGTATGTTTTATGTTCATAATAGTGTAATACTGAAGCAGGCAATATACAAAATATGGAACTGTTAAGGTTTGTGAGACAGCACATGGTTACAGCTCCAGAAAGAGTGCAGGTGTGTTTCTAAGAAGATGAACAATACAGTCATTAAATGTTTTTCTTAATCTACAAGTCTTGGCCATCTCATTGCGGTAAAATACTCCATCTTAGCAACAGTTGCTATGTAGGACTACCTTTTTAGGCTATGTTGGTACCATTTTAAGACAGTTAAGAGCTCTGCAGTGTTCCTGCAGATTCACCTCCTACGCTTGTGAGACTTGACTGTGTAGCTTAGGACTTCCATTTTACATAGAAAAATGATTAATGAAGGTTTTATCTAAAGGGTATTCGGAGACTTAGAAACTACCATCAGCATAGCCAAAGAGGAAATGAGGCTTGTATTTTGTGGATTTCTAGTGTGTATGAGCTGTTCGTATTAAGCAGTAAAAAAGATTATACTTCTGGGCATATATTATAAAAGCAAAAAATAAATTGTACAGGACAGCTTATAGCACTTCTGGTGCTGTACCAGGGTAAGTATAAAGCAAATAGGAACCTTTTACTGTGGGAAACCAAGTGTGTTTGGCTGTCTTTGTGCCTACTCTGGTTCACTGCTGTCCAGAACCCTGTGAGGCAAGCTGGTCTAACAAAACAGCCAGTGTTAGTCAGTCTCTGCAGCATCATGAAACTTCTCTGTCACTTTGATAATGGTGATTTTCTTAAAGCTGCAGTAGGAAGAGGCAAGTCATGGATTATTTCTTTTGCTTTCCTCTATAACTGGCCTGTGCTGATTCCTTACTAAGTTAGTGCTTTTTTTGGTATTTGGTATGTCTTGAGGTTGGTGGTTTTTTTTCTCCTTCTAGTGCTGCCTGGAAGCTAGAGAGGAAGTTTAATGTGTTTAGTGATCACCTGTCAGGATCTTCTGTTGATATCCAGCTAATGTGCACACATCTTGGTGTGTGAGCCACGAGAGCCTTGAATTGAAACAAGGAGCTGTAGCCATTGCATTGCATGCCTTGGCAACAGTTGCTATGTACAGCTAACATTCTAGGTTGCATGGATACCACTGGAAACAATAGAAAGCCTCCTCCAGCTTCTACAGTGGACATTTTCCTGCTTAAAAAGCTTCTCTTCATGGATTCCCCCTCTGGTGACTTGACTCTTGTCAGGGCCACAGGTACTCACCGAAGCTGCTCTATCACTTCTCATCCTCAACTGAACAGGGGACAGAAAATACAGAGAAAGGCTCATTGGTCAAGAAAAGGGCAGGGAGATCACTCACCAAGTTATCAGTCATGTGAAAACCAGACCTAACTTGGGGAAATCAGTTTATTACCAATCATATCAGATTAAGATAATGAGAAATAAACCATATCTTAAACCTTCCCCCTGCCCATCCCTTTTTCTTGGGCTTACCTTTACTTGATTTTTCCTTATCTCCTACCTACCAGTCACCCTGGGGAGTGAGGGGTATGATCAGTTCATCACACTTCATCTCTGCTGCTCCTTCCTCCTCATGGGGAGGACTCCTCAAACTCTTCCCCTACTCCAGTGTGGAGCACCTCCCATGGGAGACAGTCCTTCATGAACTTCTCCAATGTGAGTCCTTCCCATGGGCTGTAGTTCTTTACGAACTGCTCCAGCATGAGGTTTCCACAGGGTGCCATCCTTTAGAAATGGACTGCTCCAGCGTGGGCCCTCTGCAGGGTCACAAGTCCTGTCAGAAAACATGCTGCAGTGTGAGCTTCTCTCTCCACAGGTCCTGCCAAGAGCCTGCTCCAGTGTGGGCTCCCCATGGAGTCACAGCCTCCTTTGGGCATTCACCTGCTTGGGGTCTGCCACAGGCTGCAGGTGGTATCTGCTCCAGTGCCTGGAGCATATCCTACCCCTCCTTCTTCACTGACCTTGGTGTCTGCTGAGTTGTGTTTGGTTTTTTTGGTTTTGTTTTGTTTGGTTGTGTTTCCTCCTTCTTAAATATGTTAACACAAGAGGTGCTGTCACCACTGCTGATTGTCTTGGCCTTGGTCGGTATCAGGTCCGTCTTGGAGGTGGCCAAAATTGATTCTGTCAGACATGAGGGAAGCTTCTAGCAGCTTCTCACAGAAGCCATGCTTATAGTCCCATGTCCCCTCCCAGCTGTGAAAACCCAATATCCCCCCTCCCCCCTTTATCTTCTCACCTCCTACGAGTAGTACTGAGAATTAAAAAAAAAAAATCTTGGCTGTTCCTCTCAGTGGTTTTGTGCTCAGCTGATGCTGAGTGTTCCTCTTTCTGTACAAGTTAATGTTTTACAGGCATTCAGCCATGCTTGACACAAATGTTAACTTCTATTTTCTCAAGGAGAAATATCCATAAATGTTACGCTGAGTGTCATTTACTGATATTTTCCAATGTTACTGCCTAGATGGGTAGAGGAGAAATGAAAATGTGTTGTTTCAGAAATGGTGGAAAAAAGTGATGCCTTAGTGAGGTTTGCTCAGTATCACGTGGCACTGCAGGTGTAAGGCCTGTATCCATTGCGGTGCTTGCTATCTCACAGACAGTGATGCTGGCAATGGTGTGTGACTGTTGTGACCTTCTTTTCTAATGGAGAGCTACAACCTGCTCTGGGCTCTGGCAGCACTTAATGTCAAAGTGGCATAATTTGTAACATTCATTGTCATTGTCTACTTGGTGCAGAACAAATAAGCATAAAAAAAAAGAAAATCTGTCTCCCTCTGTCCTAAAGATCTTTATATCCTAAAGCATGTGATGAGACAAGCAGAGAAGGGATGAGAACATGAAGGTGGTGGTGAAATATGCAGAATAGTTATTACAAGCTGTGGTCACCGCACACAGATTGGCCAGTCATTTTTAGGCTTTCATATGCATCCTCGTGGAAGGGACTTGTATAAGGGGCTTTGCATGAATGTAATTCAACTTTGGATTTTAGTAGGAGTTGCTCATAAATAAGGAGTAGGATTTGAGAAATTTAAAGGGGTTGGAAGAGCTGGAAGTGCATGAAGTTGGCTGAGTGGGGGTCCAGGTCTGCATGAGAAACTTGTCAGGAACTTGGACCCTCTTGTTATTGTTTCTTCACTAGCAGTAATACTAGGTTTAAGCACTTGTATGTCCATGAAACTTACCTATCTGTCCTGGAAAAGTACTATGAATTATACCGAACAGTGTTTCTTTTTGCTGTTGAGAGATCTCAACAGGGAAAAAGGGTTTGGCATGTAACTTTGTGTTGTCTAGATTTAAATGTGGCTGATGTGACGGTCTGTCTGTGTAAGAATTGTGTGCTGAAGAGCTAAGATCATGTCTTGAAGTGGTGTCAGTTTATAATACAGCTCGCCATATTTATAATAGCTCTCTGAATCCCACCTAAGTGGTTGCTTCAAAAAATGCTCAGTAAGAATTAGTTTAATGTAGTCCCTTTCTTTACAGATGATGACTTTGATCAGTTTGATAAGCCTGGTGCAGAAAGGTCCTGGAGAAGAAGAGCTGGAGATGATGACTGGGACAGGTAGGTAGAGTATTTTCATGTTTGGTTCCTGTATGCTGAATTCCTTTGCTCTGTTTTCCCTTTCTGGCATTCTAATGTTTAGAGCAGCACATTTTTCGATTCTGATGAAGATGTTGTTACGCATGTGTCAGCCAGTGCTGGGTTGTGCCAAATGTATACTTGCTTTGAGGAACACAGAGTGCTGTGAAGAGACACCATTTAAAATTGGATAAATACAAAGTATCTGTGGTGTGTAATTAATAATACAATTAATGGCCTGGCTTTCCTTTTAAATATTTAGTAGATCACAATGGTTTAAATAGTTAGATTTTGCTAGTACTTGAATTTGCCCAACTAATTATATATATATTTTTTAAAATAGGTGTTTAAATTCTTGTCCTCCAAGTCCTACTTAATTTTACATGGGGGAGAGTAATGGAGCTTAGATATGGGCTTCTGTTAAAAAAATGTGACCATTGTAAAGATTTAGAAGTATGTATGAATTTGGTGATTTTGTGGAAGAATAAGAGCATCCTCTTTCATGCCAAGGCACTCTAGATGGGAGAGTCTTTTTATGAAGCTTCTGGTTCTTTCTGTTCTTTCCCAGGCACGCTTTTTTTTTTTTTCTTTTTTTAATTGTTCTGTTCAAACCTTGGCCGTGGTTTTCACAGTAAAAAATGAGAGAAAAAACCATTCCCAATAGATTTCTGTCTTTCCTAATAATCCTTCAGCCGATTTTAGTAAACAAATTATACCTTAAGTAGTTCTCTGCTGAGCTAAGCTCTTAAAACAAATCAACTACTCTATGTGTATCATCATTCCAGAGGGGTTGGTTTCCTCTTCTGTGCTTTTCTGCTAGGTGAAGGGGGTAGTTTTCATTGCTCTAGGAGGTAAGACTGAGTAAAGAATTTGGGCAATATCTTCAGTATACAGGTGGTTATGCTGTGTGCTGGTGGGGGGTGTTTGCTCTGTCATATACCAGCGCAGCTGTTTGTGGGTTGGATGGTGAAACACATCAAGGAACTGATCTGGCTTGAGAGCATCATTAAAGGTACTTGTTCAGGCTGGGTTACTGTGCCATGCTGCTTCCTGGCCCCAGCTCTGAGTATTCAGAAATACTGAAGTCAATATTCCCATCAGAATGCTTTGTGTTAGAATATTTTCTGAACTTTCTGCCTTTGATGACTTCATGGTATGAATAGGTGGACTCTCAGATGCTGCCTGGTCACATTTGTTTTTAGCTGTCCTACTCTTACCATTTCAGAAAATTTGGAAGAGTCAAAACAGCTGCTGTATTGGAAGTTGCCAATGGTAAACTTTGTGGCAAAGCTACTTGTATAGAACTTACAGAAGGTTATAGAGTATTTTCACTAAGCTGAGATTTTGAAGCACACAAGGATTCAGTTTTAGAAAAAAGTTTTTGTGTGTCTATTATGAGCTTTAATTAAATTAAAATAAATGGTAAAAAAAACCCTGTATTGTTTATTTTTTAGTGACATTGTAAGGGATTTAGTTTAAGGTGCAGTGCTCTAGATTCTAGAATTTAATCTTACTGATTATTTCAGAAAATGTTTGTGGTTTATTTTAATTTTTTTTTTTTTACAACTGTATCTAATAGAATATTATTTGCATGGTTTGGAATTGTTGTTATTAGTTTGTAATTATTATTAATTGGCTTTGGATTGCCAAAGTGTTAAGTTCTGTGGTTGTCTGGACATGTTGTATGTGATGATGATGCTTAATGTAATTGCTGGAACTTTTTAACTACTGGCCTAACTCAGTTTTTTGAAGTTGGAAAATAGGCTAAATGAATGCAGACTTTTTTCTTTTTTAAATACTTTGTGCTTTGTTTTGTAACCTAAATCATTTTCCCTGTGGGGATGGGTGAAGGGTTTATGCTGTTTGTCATATGTCTTGATTAACCATCAACTTGTAACTGTTGCTACTTAACTGAGTCCCATCCCCCAGTCATTTCAATAATTTTGAATTTCCAGATCTCTTTCCTTTCTCAAACACTGGAGGGTGATAACTGAAAGTTAGAAAACCCCTGTTACTTGGGAGTACAAATGCAACATTGTTCTTGGGGAATTTTTCCCATTGCATTTTTTTACAAATTATTTTCCTGAAACACTTGTGTCCTTCCTACTGCACGTGTTTAATGAGGCACGCTCATGAAATTGGAAGCCAGAAAGGGCCAGTCTGATGTCTTTATTGTGGGCTGTTATTTTATATGTTTACTCTCTGAGTAGCTCAAAGCTTGGGTTTGGGAAAAACATACAGTTCTGTTGCTATCCTGTGAGATGACAGGGCTGATTTAGTAGTTGTCTTTTCCTGAAATTTGCTTGTTCTGACCCTTCTCTGAAATTACTCATTTCTCTACACTGGCAGAAAACTTTACACTTTTTGTTGTCTGTCTTGATTATGATCTTCCCTTCATTTGGTGAGCTGAATTTATTCAGTGGGGAATGTTGAGTATTGCGAGTTGAGGAAGGGGAGGAAATGGATTAATCTCTTGTAAGAGCAGTGAACTCTTAAGATTCTTAACTCTAATTTCCTAGAATTGGGACTTTGGAAAGACCTTTGTGTTTTGATGATAGTGGGGGCAAGTTCCTTTTGGAACTATCACAGTCTTGTACTTTTATTCCAGTTTAAATTATGTGGCTTTGTGTGGTACCAGATTGCAACCATTCATTTTTGTCTGTTTTTCTCAGCTAGCCTAAGATCTTTGTTTGTTTTTTTGTTTGTGTGGTTGGTTGGTTTGGGTTTTGTCTGTGTGGTGGTGTTTATTTAATTTTAATAGTCAGATGTGGTAGTGCTGGTCCCATTTCTTTCCAATAAGATAAGTTCAGATTTGTCTATTTCAAAAGAAGTTTGAGACAGGTCTGCTTTACTATGCAGGCACTGTTACTTACTTTATTCAAAAAGTTACCAATGGTGATTTTTTTCTTCTTTTAATTTATCAATGAAAATGTTGAAAGACATTGAATACTTTTAACTGGTTTTGAAGGGCATTCTGTGAAGCACTTTTGTTTTTCTTATGATTTTCATTTATGTGGTAGTGCTAAGTTTTTTTTTTTACTTGTCAAATAAGCCAAAGCTTTTACACATATAGAATATGTATGCAGTTACTTCTACTGACCAAATGCTTAATATTTTTAAAGAATGACATTGAGAATGTTTACTAGTAATGTGTTGAATAGCCCTAACTATGTTTAGGTAATTAATTTTTCACTTTCTTTTCCATTCCTTTTTGATCTGTATTTCTTGCTACCTGAACTTGCTTTTCATCTCTGAATGCTGCTATAATACATGTTCTTGCCACCTCTTAGAATTTCTCTAGTGAGGTTTTATTAAAAACTGTCAGTGGAGGACCATAGTGCTGGGAAATACTTTCAAATATTTTGGTGCATTTGTCAGAGTACTGGCAGCTGAAGAGATTAGTGACTTTTTTCTACTTGAGTTTTGGCTCTAAATTCTTCCGAAACCATTTCTATTATGTAGAGTTTTCTCTCTGAAATAAGGGGCTTAAATTCCAGTCAGTTTACTCTTTGGGATATATATGTCTTATGTCCCAATTTTTGTTCAGTATTGCAGGGAGCACAAAGCAATTGCTATTTGTTAATGTTCAGTCATTCTTGGAACTGAGACCCGTAGCTATGGACAAATACTGTGTGCTGATAACATCCGATTTAGGGCTGATTTAGAATATTATCTGTTCTATCCCACAAGATTTTTATTCCTCTCTGGATTATTTATATGGAAGCCAGCTCTGGAAGAGATGTATCTATTTGCAAAAACAACTTCTAGTGCCGATTTATGTCTTGGGATTGGCTTGCTTATTTTCAAGTATTTCCTTTGTAGCCCTAAGGAATTGTTCATACAGTCCCTTTTCACTTTGGGATATTTAATTTTTATTAAGGCATAGTTGGATTGTTGGTGTTTTGGTTTTTTTAAGATGTGCAGGTAGAAAGGGGTTCATATTGAATTGCAGTGCCTATTTCAAATCACTAGAATCTCATTTTAATATTAGGATATGCATGTTCTAATACAGGCATTTGTTAGTAATAACTGTTTACTATAGAAGAGGGAATCTTTAATTTAAAATATCTAATTTTTCAAATTGATGAATGCTTTGCTAAAAGGAAATCTGTGTGCAGACTCAGCAACAATTGTCAAGTTTTTTAAGATGTATACCCTATGTAGTGGGGCTTTTTTCTGTTTTTGAAGGTTCAACTTCCTAAATTTCTTAATGTTTTCCAGTGAACTTGATGATGACTTGCTTGGAGAGGATTTGCTAACTGGCAAAAAGGTAAGAGATGTGCATTAAAATGAATTGTTACAGATATTAAAATGTGAATGCTGTTCACCTTACCCACTTTGGTTGTTTATTGTGGCCTCTTAAGAATTTTATGGTCTTCTCCCTGAAGCCTGACAGCTACAGGTACCCGAGAGCTGCCCCGTTGCCAGACACTCTGCACCCAGAGCTCTGTTTCCTTTTGTGATTTACCTCCAAGTGTGACTTTTTTTAAATACAACTTTTAGAAAAAATATACTTTTTTCTTAAATAGTAATTGTTTTTGTACCATATAGTTCGAAAAGGAGGTGGTTCTCAAAATCAGTTTCTCTGTAGCTGATACTGACTTAACTTGTAAAAACCCAAAACAGCCCACAACCAGTTATGCCTCCTGAGTGCTGATTAGTATTCTGGAGAATTCACTTCAGCTGCCAGTTTTGTGGCTGTTAGAAGTTACTCATCGAAATACCAGAGAGTAAATAAAAACTCAATCAGTGGTGTTTATTAAAGACCATTCACTACAATCAGTTTGCTATTACTTTGAGAAGTAGACAGAGAATTTTCCCTTCTACAGTGCAGGAAGAATATGGGAGCAGCTAGCACTGGAGAACATAAATGAATCCCTCATTGTCTGCTCTAGACTCCTCACTGATACCTATTTAAAAAATTGAATTCTATGAAAAGAACTAAATATATGTTCAGATTGGCCAGATACATGCAGGAGAAGACAGGACTTCTGTTTAGGGAATCAAAGCTGGCTAGTCACCTCTTTCTCCACTTTATCTACTAAATGAATTTATTTAGAAAATAGTTTTTAAAGTTTTAGTTAGTGATAAATAGGTTTGTTAAGAAACTAAGATGCAGGAAAAGTTGTTTCAATTACTCTTAATCATACTCTAAATATTGGAAGTTAGCTTCTTGAAATGATTATGGAAATAATTACTATTAAAGATAGGAAGTTCCTTTTTCTCATGTAGTGGTTTAAAAAAATAAAATAGCATTCCAAAAGGGTAGGGCTTGTGTTATGCAGTTACCAAAAACATAAGCATTTAAGATTGTGGACATCTTTGTAGTTGCAATGTGAGTTGATAAAGCTACTTATCTTAAAAAAAAAAAAAACCCAAGCTGTGTGACTACTAATAGGTGCTTCTCCAATGTATTGTATGTTCCTACTTTTTTTTGTTGTTGTTTTTCTTGGTTTCAGTTTGTCACTTTCAGCAGGGCTCTGAGAAGTGTCTGTGGGTAGGGACACATGATAGAAGTTTTTCCTGAGCTGTTAAGGTAGAAGCAAGTTTAGCCTAATCTTTTCCCAGCACTTTTAGATAAATCTACCCTTGTATAGCCTTTCTGCCCCTATTACTTTAGGGGATGGAAATAATGTTGTTGAGCAAAACTGCTGTTAACTCTTAGTGGGTAATTTAAAAAAAAAGGATAAATGAAACAACTGGAAGTATGGTAGACAAATTAGGAGGAGTTCAGAAAAGGCATGGAATTTTTTTTTCTTTTTCACTTATAAACTAATTATGGTTTTTCTGTTTTCTTGGTATCATCATTTCCTTTCCTGCAGTCTCTTAAGGATCTCTGCTCTCTAGAAACTGAAGTAACTTAGTGGATTTTCTTGACTTGCCTAATGCATCAAGATCACAAGGCAGTGTACTAAAGCTGACTTTACTTTCTTCCTGGTATTCTTAAGAAAGTTGTCATCTTTGGCTGTATTTGAGAATGCATCAGTGAAAAGTGTTGATAGCTAGGCAAATTGGAGTTTTGTAAATGTTTGTAAGACTGTCGAGCATTTATTTTCCAATTTGTTGTCTTGTCTAGCATATTTTCTCTAATTAAGTAATTTATTTGAAGATATCTTAGTGGGATGTGTTCTTCATAAAAAAATTACTGTTCAGAACTTTCAATAGTTTCAGCACCTAGATAAAATTTTGTATCCTATTTTATGTTCATGATTTACTTTTTCTGAAACTTAGAATCAGTCAGACTTGTCAGATGAAGAGCTGAATGATGATCTTCTGCAAAGTGACAATGAAGAGGAACAAGAATTTCGGTATCTCTTTTGTAAATCTTATGTTTTGGATAACTCAAAGCTATTAATGACTGCTGCTACTGATGACTAATAACTATAAAACTGAAGTTATTGGTATATACTTAAAATAGGTTTGACTTCTACCTAGTCAGCTACTTTATGATGTATATATAATGTGTTCAGTAGCATTGTTAGTATTTTTTTATTTGAATATAGTAAATTTAACTCTGATCTATAAAAAAGCCTTATAAAGTGTCATCTCCTGTGCATTTAGAGTTGTTTATAAATACTTGCAGAGCTCTTATTCTTTCTCGATATCGTTGTAGCCTTCCTTTCCTTTAAAGTCCCCTTCTGCCATCTTTCTTTTAAAAATATATCTTACCTCCTAAGACCCTGAGGCAGGTGGCTTCATAGTTTGTAAGGCTTGATTTGCAGCTTAGTATTCATGTACAATTAAACAGCAGAAAATTTTGTACAGCATAGCCTTTCGCAGGTACTTCCATGGGAGTTTATTGAGGATCCTGCCCTGTGAATACTCTGTTGTGATACAGCTCCACAGCTGACATACGGGCATTACAAGTCAAAATGAGTGTCTTGATATTTTTTCAAGCTGGACTGCAGGGGAAAGGAAGATTCTTGTTATGCAGAAGTGATGCAGTACCATTGCTGCTTTTAGTGGCCTGGGTGTTTTGCCAATTTTTCCTTTTATTATTACATGCTACACAGGCATGTCAACTGAAGGGGTATGAATATATATATATGTATGACATAGTGTTTATATATAGAGAGAGATATGTAAAAGTTGTTCTGAGAGCTACTTTCTGCCCTTGGCTGGGAGTCCAGTCCCTGTGTGGAATTGATGAGGGTGTGGTGAAATGCCTCAGACCATTGATCTCCATTGGCCTCTGTTTTCCTTCCTGCAGGAGTGAGGGTTGGACTGTTCCCTTCAAAATGGGGAATCCTAGTTACAGTCCTTGCTGTTTCTTCTCTGAATTTCCTTTCATCAGGGATGACTTTGTGACTGCATGAGTGATGAAGTATCTGAAGTGTGATAATATTGCTCAGTGGAAGCAGATTTCTGTAGATGAGTCTTGGACTTTTAGCAATTCTATTGCAAGAGAATGAGAACCTTGCTTCACTCCTTTCCACTCTTCCTCTATTTCCATTCAAACTCATTTATGCGTCTACAGTTGGGAGGATAATGATAATCCTGCATAATGTCTTCATTTTCATGTTAAAGCTTTTCTGTCTTGTAGATGCAAATTACTTAAAGCTGTCTGGATCTTGTTCCCACAAACTTAGAAAAATAGTGAATAATAGGAATGTAATAATAATAATTAGAAAAAATATTTGTTTTCTTTGTACCATGAGCCTTCAAATAAAGAGCATCTTTCTCCCCCCTTTTTCTAACTAGTCTACAGTTAGTTGCTGTTTTATATGTTGATGGCACTAGCTGTTGTAAATAGTAAATAATGAGTTTTGCTTTTCCTCCAGATTATAAACTTGCTAGTTTTTGTATTGAATTTTTTTAACATTTGTGCCAGCACTAAGTTAGAATATATCTTAGGCATTTAGATGACGGTTCTTGACTATATGTTTTACATCACTTTGTGTAGAATGTGAAATCTGTCTTAAAAATTTAATTTTGTATTCTAGATAATCAGGAAGGAACCAATATTAATACATTTAATTAAAGAAAAACCCTATAATTTTCTGAGAGATTGGGAAAACAGATGCAGTTATAGTAATTTTGTTTATCTTTTGTTAGTCTTGGAATTAAAAATGAATCCGGTCTGCTTTGGTTACCAAGCAGGACTTTTGCCAGTTTGACCTGCTAAACCCTCTGGTTGGTTTGATTCCCCTGGTCAAATAGCCTGCAGCTGGTGATAAGCTGCAGTACAGTAAGCATTATGACAATATGGCATGGAGTCAAATAGGGTGTGAGGTATAATTTTGTTAACCAACTTAGAGAATTTGTATTTGGTGGCTTTGTTTTGCTACATCTTTATGAATAGTTGACTGTTACGCTTCAACCTCTGAATTTCCCCCCCCCCCCCATAGTACTCAAGGTGTCACAGTTAGCCTCAATGCTACGTCTAGCATGCTAACATCATATGACATCTCCGAGACCATCAATGATCCATCAATAGAACATGAGTCTGAGTATGACCAAGGGGAAGATGAAATTGCTTATGACAAATCTGAAGCACCTGAAGTGTATGCTTCCGAGTATGCAGAGGAAGGACATTATGAAGGCAACGATCCTGAACTGACAGAAGACCAAATAGAATATGGGGAAGAGCCTGGAGAAGAAGATGAAGTGCTAGACCTTGAAATCAATGAACCCCTAGATGAATTTCCAGTGAGTTTCTTTCTATTGTATCTTCGGAGATAACATTGCTTCACGTGCATAGGGTTTTAGACTGATTTGAAATCTGTTTACCTCCCTAGGGAGGAGGGGAAATTAGACCTATTATCACTGTCTGCCAGTTTCTTTATCTAGGCTGTGACAAAGTTTGTGTTGACAGCTTGTTTGGCGGTAGGTAATGCTCCTTTGTCATGCTGGAAGGCAGTTGAGAATCGTGACCTTGAGGATTGTATCCTTAAGGAAGAAAACAGCTTTGTGTGGTGGAGATACACTGCCAATTGTTAGAAGTACTTAATGCAAAAGCTTTTATCCAGGCTTTAGACAAGATCTGATAAAGTCCTTCCAAGGTGAAAAGATTATTGACCTGCTAAAGACATCTTTAAGGTGCTAATATACCAAAGTGATTGATGTCCTGTTCGTTCATCCTTTTTGTAAGTGAGAACTGTCTAAACCTGAATAAAGAGATTGGAGGTTAGTTCAGAAAATGTCACCTGCATAATTCAATATAATTTAAGCAGTGTATTAGAGAACGTGCATTGGCTTTAATTGCTAGTGAAATGATTTAATCTTAATTAAAACTGCATGTGGTCAGTGAGGTGTTTTAAAATACAAGCTAACTTACTTAAGAAAGGTTTTTCTGTCATTTATGTTCATAATTGCTCAGAATTGTATACGTAAGCACCTGCAGAATGTATTAATGTTTATATTTTTCATCAGGTAAAAAAAAAAATCTGATGCTAATGCATATATGCTATAGATGCATGTTTCCTTTGGTAAGAAAGTACTGCTGTGTTTGCTTCATGAATTTGTAATCAAAGGATGTAGAAGTACACAAGTAGATGGGGCAAACAGCAATAGATGTGGAGATCTTTACAGTGACATTGAGATGTAAATGAAAACTGATACAGTTATTTTTTTGATAACATAAAAATTATTGTCTAGTTAAAAGCCCTGTTAATTATATCCTATATGTCACTCATTAGTGACAGTTCTGACAGATAAAATAGTTTCCAGGTAGTTCTGGGAGTGGTAACAAAAAAAAAATGCATACAGACCCCATTACTAAATGACTTTGCTGTTCTTTAAGGTTGGCCTGTGTCTTTTCACTTGAATACATTGTTGCTTTAGGATGAAGATTACATGCAATCATACAACGAACAAGCAATGGAAGAACAAGAAGAATATACAGCTGATGAGGAGCTGGAAGAATCCCAGGCAATGACAAATGAATCAGAAGAGGTATGTTGTGAATTTAATAGCAATTTAAAATAACTAGTTGTTTCAGAATTTTATTTTGTAGAGTTGTCCATACTGCTGGGTAAGAACTGATGCAGCTTTGCCGATGTTGAATTATTGGTGGTTTTACTCTTTGTATAAGATGAGTTGTGATACGCATCCAACAATACAGATGCTCAGATTCCCTCTCCCACTTGGGATGAAATTCATAAGGGAAAGCTCAAAATGTCCATATTTAATCTTAGGTTCAACGTTAGAAACTTCAGGGGCTCTTTTGGGTAGGAGAAAGAGATTAATACTGCATGCTGTCTGTTAAATCTCAATTAGCTATGGTGCCTCTCTTTCTGGGTGGATAATTGGCTGCCGTTGGGAGTGTAGATACAGTTCTTGGATATACTACTTGGAGGAGGAGTATGAGCATAGAAGGTTCTCTATAGTAGAAAGGCAAAGGTCAGATTGCTTGTTGTTTTGAACGAAGTTTTGTTGTGACTGAAATAACTGTGAAGTTTATCCTAATCCTTTGATCAGGAAAATGATGAGTTCCTTCATTTGCAAGAAGAAAGCTTATGCCAATAACTGTCAAGTATGCATTCACTGGTTTATATCTGGGAACAATTATACCTGTTATTAATTTATAGCAAGTTTTTGATGTGGGATTTTTTTCCTTTTCCCACCAGGAATCTGCTTTAGTATTACTTCTATTCCAGTTCTTAATTAAATAGGATTGAATGGATTACCTGCTGAGAAGTGTAGTCAGAGTGTGTTCCCTCTTTGGAGCTTTAACTCATCAGGATATTAATTCCTCAAAGACACAGCAGAGTTATTCTATGAAGTTCTAATAGACGGGTGTACTGTGATACTCCAGTTGTATCAAACTTATTACTATAATAAAACAACGTTCTTTGGTAGGTGGAGAGTTGCATTGAAAGGGGCCACCTGCGTTGTTCAGTCTTTGCTGTTGCAAGCCTGACATTTACACCAAACATACTTCAACGTAGTTAATTTCCTACTTCCTAAATATTAAATCTACCCTTCCAAAAAACTGTGAAGCACTTAAATGCTTTTTATCCATTCACTGGATTATACACACTTCCCTTCTGGTGTTTGAAAAGCAGACTGATGCATTTGTGCTATCTGCAGCCACAGTCTTTGAGATGATGAAAGCACTGCACACTGTGTAAAATTAAGTACATAGCTGGGATTCACTGTCAAACTGCTGCTTTAAAGCACACCTTTATTTTTAGAATATGAACTGGTAAGAATTCTGTAATAATCATGTTGTCTCAATTTGTCCAATTCAGAATTGAATTCCTTCCATTCAAAAGATAAAATGAATGCAAGCTTTTAATTGATTTTGTTAATAGAGCTTTTAGAGAATTTGTTCATCATGTAATTTGAACGTTTTGGCCACATCTTTATTCAGTTAATCTACATTCTGGCTTTATTCTGATGGCTTGCAGATTGCTACAAGTTTATTGTTTTGAAAATAGTACCGTCATTTTATTCCTTTATTATTTCCCATATACCTTTTTTACATTTGTCAGTCAGCTCACGGTTGTACTTTCCAAATGACAGCACCACCAAGAGCAGTAATTTTTTGGTTAGATGAATACCTCCAGTTCTGACTAGTTTTTTTCTTTATTCAAGTGTAAACATAACAGCACTCCTTCTAAAATATCTGCTTGTAAACATTCGCTGTTTGTAAACAAAAGTAGTTTCTCCCAAAGAAAATGCAACACAAGAATGGAGTTGTAATAGATGCAGTAGAAATAAATAGTGGTAATACTTCCTGTTTGAAATTTGGCATCTGAAAAACTGAGAGAAGTGAGGAAAGTGGGCGGTAGTATTGCATTTTAAGCAGTTTCCACATTAAAACCAATTAAAGCCTCTTATACTGTATGAAGAAATTTTGTAAACCAAGATTGAAGCTGACTGGGTGGGGAATTAGAACATGATGGGGAGGGTGGAACTGGCAAATGATGAAAGTGAGACGCCTGTTAGACTGGCACTCAGGTGGGAAGTATGAGGAAGAGATGGGAAAAGTTTGTGTCCTTGGCCAGACCAGGCTCAAGGCATGCTTTTTCACTTGATAATTTGAAACAGGGCTTAGAACTTGGATTTTGAATAAATAACACTCTTTGTGGAACTTGAAAAATGTAGTTATGCTTCAGAAAGTATTTTTGCCTTCCTAAGGTACAAAGCAAAACCCAATGCCCAGAAGTTTCAGAAGCAAATAGGTGTGGTAAAGCTGTCAGTTAAATGAGTTATGCCTTAAATAATTTTAAAGGAATAATATCATTAATTATATCTGTGAAGTGTTCATAAAAATGTAGCTTTTTGCAATTCGAATTCATAATTTCTTTGTTTTATATTGAAACTAATATTCTGTGAAGTCTGTGATAGGGGCTTTCTCATTGCATAAATTTAAACACTGTTTTGGGTTATGCTGATAATAAATAATAAGGCCTTCAGTCAAGTAAACATTTCATGAAGAAGTGTTGCATACTGCTTTTCTTTTGATATAATATAGACTTGGAAAAAATAAAGCTTAATGTATCTGTCTGTTGACTTGTTCCATCTGTTTTTAGCTGAAACGTAAATATTTCAGTTCTGTTCAAGTTTTAAGATGCTACTTGGCATCCTGGAGGAAAATCATTAAAAGTGCAAATCAAAACAGCCAAATCTTAAACATTTTTAGAAGTTCTTAGGTTTCTTTTGTATTCCCACTTTCAATTTGTGAAGATGTATGTGGAACGGGTGTAACATCCTCTTGTCTGCTCTCTTTCTGGATCCTTTAGGATTGAGCAATTCCTGCTGTTAGCCTCTGGTAGAAGCCTCCACTGCTTATTTTCTATCTAGTTAATATTTATTTATTTCACCTTCATAATGTTTCATTTGGAAGGAATCTGGTTTAGCCTTCACAGTGTTTACCTGTTTATACTACTTAGAACTTGGACACAAAGTTCTCAGAACACTTGAGTCCCATGTTTAGGAGGATCCTCTGCTAAGATCAGCATTTCTCATGCTGACTAGTGTTTTCTTCTGCTTTCCTTGAGCTCTATTACCAGTGTCCTGCAGCTGCCTGGTAAGCTGTTTGAGGCAGAAGCAGTCACTCTTTCTCCATAGCAGATCATAATCCAGTGTGGAGGGTTCTGGTCAGTGGCTGGGATTTCTGGCATGATTATTTAACGAGAATGGCAGAAAACTTTGACCTTGTGATAGAAGAGAGGTCATTATTTTTCTTTGTAAGGGTGAGCAAAGCTCTTTGGTAACTTTGTGCAAGGTGTCGTAATGAGAAATAAGCTTCCTTTGAGGAGAGCTGCTGAGATGCCTTCCTTTGCTGTCTAGTCCAGTCGTGTGACCTCAAGTGGCTGTTCAAGGGCTGTTTGTGTATACGCAGAGCTATTTGTAATTAGCAAGTATTAACCAGAATCCTGTAAGTCCTCGTACATATTAATTCTGTGTCTGCACTTGTGTCTTTCCTGTATAAATTTCTTTTGAAACATAGAATCCATTCACATACTGTAATCTTGGCAAAACAACTCAGCCTGTTAGGCTGGAAGTTGGAAAAGACAATCTGAAGAACTTGCATGCTACATGTACTGAACAGATTGTAGGGGAAGGGTGTGTGCTCCTACACAGCTCAGATAACCTTTCTTCAAGCTATATGTAGAGAACATATGGTTGGCTGTCAGGCATGTTTGTGTCTCCATCGCAACTAATATAAATCCCTCAATAATACAAGTAATCAGACTTGGACATGGGTCAGTTACCACTCTCGAGCACTGCCTTTCCTTGGTGCCTGCTTTTTCATTAGCTCTTTTGCTTTGTCTTTGATATTTAACACTTGTATGGCTGCTGTTTGTTAATAGGTGACCCAGAAGACTATAGAATATAGTGGCGTGATATAACTGATAGAGGTGGCTAAGAACAGAATAGTCCTGGTCTAAAAAGGTTTGACTTTTTTTATTGTTGCATAGGAGAGTAGTTGTCTTGTTAAAACTTTCTTTCATTTTTCTCTTCTTTTGAAATTGATTCCCCCCCCCTCCCCCGTTTTGAATAATTATTAGAAAGTAATAGAGTTTCCATAGGTATTTTCTGAGGCATTTAATCAAAACATTGCAAAATGTTCAGGACAATGCAGACTGCATTAGCCATTCTAGTCCCGATTCTGCAGACTGAGTCATCTGTAGAGCCTTATGTAAGGTTTGCACTCACAGATGAGATTACATGACTGAGACCAGTCTTTGATGAATTAAAACTGGGATTCCAATGTAGCTTTTAAGGGGCATGAACATAGAGAGTGAATATGTCTTGGGGTTTATGCTCTAAAAGTAGGAGGCTCAGTGTGATGGGAGAGTACATCTTGCAAAGCAGTCACTCCAGTTCTGACTTGCAAATCCTGATGGGAAAGTTTTTAAAGACAAGTATTTAGACAGTAAAATTTATTATATTTAAAAAGATAGATTTCATAGAGATATTGCTACTCCTTTCTCTTTTGGGAGTCCCTCTTCTGAAAGTAAAATGCGAACTGTGTTTTTCTCCCTTCTTGCTGTTTGTTAAACTACTAGCATCTCTTTCTTTGCTAACATCCCTCCTCTGTTGCATGAGCCTCCACTGCCTGTCCTCAGAGATGCTTTGATTATATCTGGATATGTTAATCAGATGAGTTGAGCACAACTTGGGTTTGCTTTTGAGAGTTGGATTTCTTTCAGTCTTGAAGGATGGTTTTGTTTTTCTTGCCTGCTCTTCTGTCAAGTGTTTTTGGCTGCATTTTGTGATATTACGTTGTTACATAACAAGTTAATAATTTTTTTTAATATAAGCCTTGAAGCTTTTTGTAAACCTCAGTTCTTCTCTTAGCTGTCTCTTAAAGCATTTTTGTGAGGTCAGGAAGTGTAATGCTTGAATGTTTGCCTAGAATGGATAAAAGGCATTCTGAGCTAAGGAGATGATAAAATGGAAATAACTTGGGATCAGGAGCCCATTAAAGCCCAGTAACTGAGTATACAGGTCATTTATTCACCAGAGCAAAGTAACTTTGAGCTTCAGTTATATGCTGTGCTGTTTTTTAAAGTAGATGGTGTCCTGTCAGATCCTGTCTCTGATCTTGTTTCCTATGTTTCTTTTTGGTTTTGGATGAAGTTAGGCTCCTGGATAAGAAAATCTGCAATCTCTTGTACCATTTGGCCCTTAATTATTTTTCTTGATTTGTGACTTAGTGTCTGGCCACCTGACTGGCACACTTGTGCCTTTTTCATATAAATTACTGCACCAATCTGGTTAATTAGGAGATTAAGCCATTTTTTGCATGTTACATTTTGTTAATTTTTAAACTATCCTCAAGCAATGTAAAAGTTATGATGTATTTAGTGGCTTTGCAAAGAATTAAAATGCTTGTGCAGGTTCTAAGAAATGAGCAAGTAGGCTTCTCCAAGAAATAACCAAATACGCAGTACCCAATTATCTTATGGAAAATTGTACTATATTAGAACACTTCTAATTTTCAGCTCTAGAAATCAAATATAACTTGTGTAACATTCTGAACATTAATTTTATCATGCCAGCCCAGGAAATTGAGGTTTTAGCTTTTTTGGGTTTTTTTATCCCTTTTAATTTGAAGGAGATGGATCCATTTTCATTTGGAACACAGTTTCATCTAAATAAATATTCTCTGCTACAGAGAACTGGAAAATAAATGAGTACAAGGGAGTAGCACTCAAGTATACAAATTTAGTATATTCAAATTTTATCTAATTGCTGAATTAAAACTGTCAAGTATTCAAGGAGTATAAAAAGTAAAGACAAGTACAGTTACACATATCCAGAAGAATAAATTGAGATGTAAGATTATCTAGGTTTTTTGTTGTGTTTCTTTTTTACAACATACTACTGACAGTTCTTAACAAATTAAAAAAAAAACCAAAACAACTTGAATCTGGTAGCATCCCAGGTTTGCATCTTGGTCAATTCAGTGATATAATGTTACTCTTCGTACAAAAGCAGCTACTAATCAAATAGGTGGTTCTAACTGGAGTTTTTACATTCCCATAAATATCGCAGCAAAATGGGTGTTCTCAGTAGATTTTACTATCTAATTTATTATATAATTCATATTTTTGTTTTAAAAAAATTAACTAAGCTCTTAAATGTTCACAGATTTTTGTATGACAATAATGTATAGTTCCAGCAAAATCTGTACAAAGGGACCTTTAAAGGAAGCTTTGTGTTTTGACACTGATCACAAGAAAGTAGATTTTTCAGTTTGCTTGTCCTCTGTGTTCTGTAATTCAGGCAGCTATTGAGTCTCTGGAACTTCAAGAAGAAACAAAAGAAGAATCTGATGAAGAGGAGGATGACGATGAAGAGTCTGGACGATTACGTTTCAAAACTGAACGGAAAGAAGGAACAATAATTAGGCTCTCAGATGTGACAAGAGAAAGGAGAAACATTCCAGAAACTTTGGGTAAGGTGGCAATGGTATAAAGGCTTGCCAGATCTTGTAGAAAGAGTTGGCAAGAGATAGAACTGTCACCTTCTAACTCAAGACTGGCCTGTATCCAAGGTGTCCAAGGTCATATGTAGTCTGTTGTAGTACGTGTAGTGTCTTCGCTCCTTGGAATCACATGTAAGCATCTCATGTTTTGAAAACCAGTGCAGTGCTTGCTCATTGAGGCTTTTGTGACATCTTTCCTGTTTGAAGCTTTCCTATTTTCAAGCAGCAGCTATCTGAACTGTGCTTCACTATGTATTGTGCAGGAATAGATTTTTAAGGAATTCCTTTGTACTTCCATCCTTGGAAGACTTTATGTTGATAACACAAACCTTGTTACTTGTGTTCTTCTGTGAAATACCTGCATGTTTGCTGTTTTCCCCCAGGAACAGAAATGTGCTGTGAATCTCATGTTCCTACTGTTGGATTGATCTGGAGATATTGTAACTTGCTGGGGAGTGCATTAGAAAAATACGGAAACCCTTGTTTTCTGTGTTCAGCTTTTCTAGCATGGAAAAAACTGTCTCTTGTACCACTTTGATTCTTTAGACAGTGACTAAAAGGGTATATTTTCCACATGTTTAAGTAGCATAATACAAATGTGTTTATTTCTAGGAACACTGTACCATGTAGCAGTGGCAAACTCATGAGCTAATTTAGAAGAAGTGGTAGATTTGCAGTTTTCTTGCAGCTGCTCTCTCATCTAGAAAAAAAAAATCACATGGGTTTGTGGTTTTAAGACCTAACTTCGAAACCTCTCACGTGCCCTGTGTACTCAAGTATCTGATAGCGATGTTGTACCTGCCCCATTTGAGATAATATATTGCCTCTTTATGGTGGTAATAAATAACAATAATAATAAAAATTCAAATTAAAAAGGTGATATTAGGGAGATTGCCAGAAATTAAGTTTTGCTTTTGTACCCTTCTCATGGTTTTGCTACTGAACCAAAATATCAATTCAAACTATGGAGAAAAAGCCCTGATCTTTTGAAAAGAATCAAGATATATAAGAGAGTTGAAATGATAATGAAGGCAAATTGTCAGATACTGTTGGCTAATTGTCAGATACCACTGGGAGAAGGTGTATGTTTTGATGATACTTCAAGATTTTCCAGACTGCGGGGATGGATTCTTCACACAGGATTGCTTTATGATGCGTGCCTTGCAGCTTGAGCTTGGAAGCTGGATGTTTCTGACTTCTTTCCCTATGAGGCAGTGTCTTTGGGACAACAGGGCATTTTGGAGTTACGCTCCCAGGGCACATACCTGGATTGCTGCAACTCATCCTGATGAAATTCTCCTCTTACCGAAAAGCCTTGCTTTACAAAGGATATTCTAAGGGTTTTTCTCTTGAGTTTCATAGCCTACTGATTCTGTAATTCAGTTGCAAGGAATTTGGGCTTTTCCTTAATTGAGAACCCTTAATTCTATAACAAAGGTGTTGTGGTTAAGAGGACTTGTTCATGAGCAGCCAGGAGTCAGCTTCAGAGACTGACCCAGACTTTCACAGTGGTGTCCATGTAGACCATGTTGTGCTGTGGATGAGACATCTGAGCATGATTTTGAATCAAGATCTTTCTCATCTGTTGCTTGTATTTGGCAAATAGCTCTTCTTACTCGCAGATTCAGGCAAAGTGCATATTAAGGGCCTTTATTTAGCATTGTTCAGGCATTGATGTGATTTAGAATAAGACTGAAGGGAACCTCTGGAGGCACAGAGCAGCCTGAATGTGCAAGGGATATTTTAGTTGAGGTGTGTTCCAAATGTGTTTTCATCCATAAGACCATATTTCTACAGACCACATATTATTTTTATATAAAAAGTGCTGGTGCCTGTACACACCAGAATATTTTAAAAACAAGAATGGCCCTGAATAGCTGTATCTCTCCACGTAATTGCAAAGTAAATGACAATGGCCTGCATTTCTGTATATCTGTGGATTTCCTCTATAGTCAATGTAAAGACAAGACAAGCAAATGAGGAGAAAAACTGGAGTGGTGCTTGACTGTTAAAGGAACAGTAATTTGAATTAGACTTCTTTTTAAATGTACTTTTAAGTGGTTTGAGACGTAACTCTGAGATGTAAGGAAAAGGTGATGAAAATGTGGATGAAAATACAAACTAAAGAGCTTTTTTTTTTTTTGGAAAAGTAATCTTTGGCAAAAACACAATCTTACTGTTTTGCAGTTTTGCTATTTCTACTAGTTTTTCATTTTAATTTGCTGATAAGAGATGAAATAAATGATTGACCATGTGGTGGAAAGTTTAATAGCAAAAAATATTTGTTTGCATATAAATATCTATTTGCTCTTGAAATCATTGAGCAAATTTTTACAGATGGTACTGGTTTAAAAATGAAACTTCATTGCAGAGTTACATCTCCTTACTTTAAAATCTGAACATAGTTGAGAAAACACTTAAAGAGGAATTAACATTTCAGTTGAAGTTACAAACGTAATTTCCATCCTGTCACATTTTGGTGACCTTTTGTGACAGCTTGTCTCTATTGGAGGAGTGCATTCTTACTTGCTGATTAAAGATGTCATTTGAAACCATTTTATTACTAGCGATAGTGAAATTAATCTTGACACTTAGAGACACGAGAAAAATAATTGCTGATTCACTGCATTAACCGTGTGTGTGAGAACTGTACAGTCAAGATGAGAATAAGTGTGTGCTGGTAAAAAAATATGCAAAAATATGTTCTTGTGAATGTAGCAAAGACTTTCCTAAACATTTCTTTATCCAAGAGAATATAAGTAGTGGTTTGAAAAGATTAAAAGGAGAGGTGTAGGGCAAATATGCAGTTGATTTACAGAGATACTGAGCTTGTCATCTTTGGTGTGGAAGTATGTAACTTCTTCCAGGGCAAGCAATTGAAGTCATCCCAGTGTTGGAATTTCCGTGCTCTGCGTTTAGTTGCCTGTTAAGGAACACAAAGAAGAAAAATGGCTTTGTTTGTTATCACCAAGCTAAAATATTCCCTCTGTACCGAATTTAAAAACCAAAACCAAACTGGATTTGGGAGTCCTTTTTGTTATGTCTTGCTTAGTTGTCTTATGTTCACTTTGATAACTTGTGGCTGAGATTTTGGGGCAAGTCTAGGAAATTAGAGGGGTTTCACCATCGTCCTGTTGTGCTGTGTTCAGGAGCACATATGTAATCAGGTTTCAAGTCTGGATGATGGAAATAGAGAACATTTGCTGTCTCTCTCAATTTAGATTGCATATATATGCAAACGCATATGTTTGGGTTTTGGTTTTTTTACAGCTGTTATGGTATGTGATTTATTTTGTAAATCTCCACGTTATCCAGGATAATAGGAGTTCTGAGATTCTCAAACCTGGATATTTGAAATGCTGGTGCTCCTGGGGAGCAACCCAAGGCAGATGTAGCTGCAAAAACCAGTGCTTATGGTTGGTGTAGGCAGGAGCTGGTGGCCCTGTGCTGCTGCAGTAAGAGCCTCCACACGTTGTCCAGGGGACATGGCAGCGTCCAGCCTGGCTCATTGTGTTGTGGTTACAAAGCACACAAGCTCTTAGCCAGGGAGAAGTAGTGAGCCTTTTCAAGTGAATACCTGCCTATGCTTTCCAGTTAGCAGCATGTCCAGGATGCCCTGTAGGATTTGAATCCTCTCTGGTTAAAGGGAGGAGAGATGTTGCTTCGCAGTGTGACAGCACCATTTTATCCCATCAGTATATGGGAGCTACTGGTCTTTCTTTCCTGAAGAACAACTAAAAGTCCATGTTAGCCCTTTGACACTTGCAAGCCTGTAAAGAAACTGAGCTTGCTGAAGGTGTAGACAGGAAGGAGGCTTGAAATCAGAGCTCTTTTTCCCATTAAACTGGCTTTTTTTTTTTTTTTTTTTAATCCCTGACAGCTAAGGATGGATAAGGTGGTTATTTTAATTGCATCTAATGCTTTTGATTGCTTTGGAAAAGAGTACATCTGTCTTAATTTTCCTCTGAAATCCATAGTGTGCACATTTAATACCATACTAAGACTTGAGGGATGGTGATTCCTTGCCCCTTTCCAAGCATGCTATGAGATTTTCCTGGTAAAGCCTGATTGTCTTGGGTTCTGGCAGTGGCATGAGGCAGGCAGTAGGGCAAAGTTAGCATTTCATAAGAGCATTTGGTATGATTGTAAATTAGGGCTTTATGCCACTTAATTGCAGTGTCAGAAGGGAGAGAAGTAGGTAGTGAGACTTGGCTCATCACCAGCATGCAGAAATGAAATAGGAAACTATATAGCAGATCCTGGGCTTTTAGGAGTCTGTTTGCTGTGTTCTTAGCCAGTTGGCAAGTTCTAAATTTTTATTTTAAAAATCAAAAAGCCTGTTTTCTAGACATGAATACCTCTGAAAACTGGGACATGCAAATTCAGTCTTTGCAGGTCAGTGGTGTAGGTGGCTTCTGTAGCCAAGTAGGAAAAACTGGTACAGTGGGACTGCACAGTGCTCAGCCTTTTCTGCCCTTCTGTCATCTCATCTTCAAAGACTAATTGACATTTCTTATGAAGATGTTCAAGATGGTGGTTTAAGTAGATTTGGCTATTAGACTTGCAAGAAATTTAACTTAGTTTTCTAGTTATGTATTCTTGATGGAGGATGTGTAGTGATGTGGAGGTATAATAGTGTCTCCACTGCTGGATAGGAATTAGTTTTATTCTGATCTTCACATATTACAGCCACTGCGTGTTGTACTAGCATGCAGAAACACTTTGTCCTGAAAAGTGGTCCTTGTACCCAGTCTCCTTTAACAGCAGACTTTTTAAATGTGAAACTGAAATTCTTGCACTAATTGCCATTTATATGAAGTCGTTTTGGTTTGTTTTTTCTTTTTTGTTGCTGGGTTTTTTGTTTGTTTGGGTTCTTTTATTTGTCAGGAGCGTGTTTCTTGTAGAGTAATTTTGCCCTGATAGTGGCAGAAGTGAATTTTAAAGGTAACAGGGGATCTGACTGACACATGGCAAAATCCTCAGCTGCATGTTTGGGTTAAAATTTATCACCCTTAAGTAACTGCAGCCTGGTTAGTGGCACTGCTTGTACTGTCACAGTGTGTTTCCTGAAGTTTGTTGTAGACTTTCTGTGTATTTCCAAGTAATTTGATTACCTGGGCCTGTTACTGCATGGTTTTCTCTTAATTTTATCAGCATTGTCCCATGTTGCAAGCAAATTTGGCAGTCTTCATTGAGTACCTACCATCTGTTCTCTGGTGTTTACCTGTGATGTGAGTTGAGTGGATGTTATCAGTGGCCATGTGTTTGACTTGAGCTGAGCACAGATTTTGAAGTGTGCTCTCCGAAGTGGAATTATCCCTGGTAAATTACAGCTGGTTCTTAGTCACATACAATAGAACAAGTATTAAGTATTTACATACTGGAAAAACACTTCATGACCAGAAAGTAGTTTTTTGGAACAAGCCAATGTGCAAAAGAGTCTGGCAGATAAAATCTGTTTATATGGAAGACTCAACATATCCTTTACAGTGAAGTTTACTGGGGTTTCATTGTACTGCCTGACATCTCTGTAGATAAGTGAGATGATGTTTAAGATAACACAGATGTGAGAGGAGCCACAGCCTCCTCTTGCAGCATAAGGCAAACTTCAGTAGCATTTGAAAAACACACAACCAAATATTTTTGTTCATGTTTCTTTCATTTACATGCTGTTTTTGCTTGTGCCACAGACACCAGTATCTGTGTGCTTTTTCATTTTAAAGATGTGTTTAACGAAATGTTAACATGCCACCTAAAGGAGATCAAAGTGCCTGCAAATTTTATATTAGTTGCAGGGATCCTTCTATAATTCTGGTGATGGGATTTTCACAATATTTTTCACTTTTTCAGGACGAAGCTAAAAGATTTTTTTTCCTTATCTCTGTCTTTTACCAGAACTTTCTGCAGAAGCAAAAGCAGCGTTACTTGAATTTGAAGAGAGAGAAAGGCAGCTGAAACAGGGCCGGTATGGCTCGAGGAGAGGAGGGCGAAGAGGAGGCTCGGTTATGTGCCACGGAATGGGAGAACAAAGGAGAGACAATAATGATAGGGGAAGAATGAAGGATCACAGGCCTGCACTGCTGCCAAACCAGCCGTCAACAATGGTACCTTTTAATCCTTAGTATTCTTTGAACATGCTTTCAGGAAATTGCAGAGAAATGCATTCTAAATCGAGAATCCTTACAAAGGTGGAATGTATATTCCAGCATACGCTTCTTGCTCTTTTAGGGCACTGTAAGGCAAGAGGGGCTGTGCATATTGTGGTGACTGGTAACGTATGTGTTTAGTCCTGTTAGTGGCTTCAACTCAAGGAGTCTCAAGGTCTCAAATAAAAAAGTGGATTTCAACTCACATAACGCAATCAGACTTACTGGTTTGCATAAGGAAAAAATTAATTCCTCTGAGAAGTTCTCCATGTACAACATGGAAACATGTTCAATCCCACATTATGAATAATAATTTAGTTTAAAAAAAAAATGATGCTGCAAAAGATTTTTTTTGTCAAGCTAGCATCTTTGCTGACACTTCAGAAAACAATTTAGTTGTATACTTGCCATTCTACTACAGAGGCAAAGAAAAGCCTTAGGAAGCTAATCACCATTAGATAAATGTGTATCTTGGGATTTCAGGTGAAATGTAGCTTTGTTATTCTTATTTTCTTTCCCCCATTTCTGTTGTCACAAGCTAAAAGGGGTTCATTTTTCCACCCGAGAGAGAGAGGAAAAAAAACCACAAAACCCAAAAAACCCCGGCAAAGTGTGTGATCATGGGGTAGCTCACAGTTATTTTTGTTACCTGTCTGAAACTGCTGGAAGCTGAGGTTGTAGAACAAAGCCTGTGTGTGTCTTTGCAGGACAAGGTCATCTGTATTAAACAAAGGGGATTTTTTTCAACAGCAGTAACTCTAGGTGCTGATCACTAGCAGGAGTCGGTGGATATCTCAAGCAGTTGAGAGCCCTGCAGTAGAATATTTCATGCTTTTAAAACAGTGAAGGTGCAATATTTTTGTTAAGGTATTGCTGCAGTCATTGCTAGTTATTTTGATCATAAATGTTGTAAATATTTTTGTGCTTATCACAATATTTTCTTGTGCATACTTTGCTTTGCTTTTTGTATGTTGCTGCTGAATTAAAAATGATGGGTCACATCTTTGTTACTAAAAGATTGCCTATTTGAGACTCTTCTTGCAGTACCATTTGGAAGTTACTGGTCTAAGACTGATAGCTAGTATCAGTGAGTTCAGTGGAAAAATAATGTCTCTGAAGAGAAATATAATTTTTTTATTATTATAACCAATTGTGGCCATTTGTGTTTGAGTGTTGAGCAGCAAGAGACTTCATTCTGTATTATCAAAGGTACCTTTGAAAGGTATTTTTAAAGTAGTCCTTTCTTCAGGCAGTATGGATAGGTGGGCTGCCCTGATGCCTTAGGAATCTAGCTTAATTTGTATTTTGATTTTTGTTGCTGCCATTACGTCTGTTTTCTCAGAGAGGCTCTTCTATACATAAGACAGAAATTAGTGGATTTGTTTTGATCAATGAATTTGTTTTGGGTTGGGATTCAGATTTCTAGTGATCATCACATGTACCTTATTGTGGTTGGTGACAGTTTGCAGTGACACATGCAGAACCTTAACATACAAAACTAAACCATTTCACTGTTAAAAAATAAGTGAATGAATGTCTGCATTCCCTGTTTGCTTCCTTGCTCTTTGCTGTCCTCTCCTTCATGTGAATGTCTTCAGTTGTTTTTGCTTTCCTGTGCTGATGGTTATTACCAGTTCTGGTTGATGATACGGGAAACAAGTTTCTCTGTTCATATTTGTCCTTAATTACTCTCCAAAGGTGTTTTGGTTTTGTGATGGTTTATGTCAGGATATTTTAACTTTAAAGTCTATTGACTTTATTCTTTTGTCTGACTTTAGACTCATTCACAGAGGTTAATTCCAACACACCAGCAACCTGCTAGGAGTCTGTTCCAGCAGCACCACCAACAGCAGCAGCAGCAGCAACAACAGCAACAACAACAGCAGCAGCAGCAACAACAACAACAGCAGCAGCAGCAACAGTTACAATCTCTGCTTCCTTTACAGCATCAGCATCATTCTTCTCCTCCTCCAGGGCTACATATGCCCCCTCAGATAGAAACACCTAGAATAATGATGACTCCACCTCCAGTGACACCTCAGCAGCCGAAGAACATACACATAAATCCACATTTCAAGGGGACTGTAGTGACACCAGTACAAGGTGAGCTTTCTGAACACCTTCCCAGTTATGCAAGTGTGACTCATCTTAGTCGTTGCCAGACATGCAACAGTTTGTTCATTGCTTCACGGAAGTGTGCTTCAGGCTGTTATTTTTTTCCTTAAGCTTGAAACAAATGTTTTGCCTGAAGTAAGACATAATGTTGTTGGACTATGGCCAGCTGAAATAGTAAAGCCTTTTCAACTTCTTTATCATCTTTGTTGCTCCACTGGAAAGCCTGCAAAGATGGAAATTGAAAAGAGAACGTGCTTGTTTTAAAAAAGTAGCAAATGTCAGTTTTCAAAACTAGGTAAGTACTGCAGTTTGTAGTTTTCCACATCATTCCAGCTTCAGCCAAGCAGTCCCAGAATGACCACCCACCTGTTTCACTGAGAGTACACTGAGACACTTTTTGCACTGTAATAGCTCTGTGAGAACTACCAGCTGCTAACCATACTTGACAAGATACATGGCCTCAGTTCTCCTTTCAGTGCTGCATTTGGGATTGTTTGATTTGCAGCCTGCAAATGTTTTTTCCATACCTTAATATAAGCACTTTTTGGGCTACACTTTTTAGGGCAGCTCTTAGCAAGCTGTTAACATTACTACTTACTTAGAAAGTGTTTAATCCCTAAGAAGATAAAAAAAGACACCTGCGTAGCTCTGATAGGCGATTCTGTTGGGACTAGACAAAGTAAAGAAATACATATATATTTATTCCTACTTACTGTTAGGTTTTCTGTATTTCCCCCCCTTCCAATCAGCAGAATTCCAAGCCAGTGCTGTCTTTGCTTCATTTATTTGACCAATGTGAAGTAGGAATTTGTCAGGGTAGGATATTGCCAGTTGATAGAGATCTGTTAGGCTTCTCACAGATGGCTTCATAGTGGTTGAATTGTAGAGATTATTTTGCTTTTTCCTGTCTAATAAAATCAGTTCTGCCTACCAAATTATGCATTGGGACAGATTATCTGGAAGCAGCCCAAAAGCTCCTTTAGTCTTGGATTTATGCCTTCTGTGCATTTTCCTAATGTTTCCAAAGCAACAGTTACTGTTTTGTTAATGACAAAAATTGGTTTTAGGCTATTCTAGATGCCTCTCCTCTGTTCCCTTGAAACAGTCAGCAAATCTTGTACATCTAGATGAATGTCCTTCTAATGCCAGCAGTGGACGTTAAGGAGTTTTGCTTTTGCCTAACATCACAGGTATACTGGTGTATCCTCTTTGTTTTGTCTGAGGGTTTTTTTGTGTTACTGGGTAGCTTTAGGCTTGTCTCAACCTTACTGTGGAACTGTGAGTGTTCCAGGGACCTTGCTTTATCTTGAGCATAGTCTTTTTTCTGTCTTCACTTGCAGATCCTCATTTTAACAAACTTGTGTACCTTCTGCATTTTAGGAGATCTTCAGTATTGGATTTGTAGGTTTGTTGTTTTGGTTTGGTTTGGTTTTTTACACCTATTACTTGCTGACTTTTTGTGCACATTCATTTCTTGACTGGTAAAAGTGTGGTCATCCTCTCTGAATGTGCAGCCCTGGAGAATGTGCGATCTGTTTTTGGACAGGGCAAGACCTGTATTTCAGTCAGGAGGATCTTCTCTATGTGTGTTGATGGCAGCTGCTTTGTATGAAATACCTTTGTGCCATCCATTTTACGGAAGCAGTTCTTGACAAGATGTACTAAATATTTCTGCTAATAGCTGTGAAGCATCCTACTAAAGGCAATCTTCTAAGTCACTGTAGAATTTTCTTGACTGGAGAGCATGTATGGGAGGTTGAGTCTTCAGCAGTGGCTGAGAGTAGTGGGCATCTCAAGTCTTTCAGTCTGCAGCAGTATAATTATGTGTCACATCAGTATACTTTTGCACTCCTCATGAAAACATGTAGGAAAGCAGGAGTCTTCTTCAGGGAAGATGAGCATAATTCTAAAAATCTTCAATGTCATTTGCATATTACAATGAATTTTTAAGCAGTCACTGCAGGCAAATCGTAGGCAGAAATTCCAGTGTAGGGAGAGCTGTTCTAAATTTCCTCTTAAAAAATCCTCCTCAGTTTAATCCATCTGCTTGAAGCCCTAATAGGGAGACACTGGTAGTTGACAATATTAGGATGCGATTCACATGCAGCTTCATCTACTTTAGGGTAACAGGAAGTATGAAAGATCAGATTGACTTCCTGTTCTTGATAGTGTCCTGCACCTTCTTGGCTGAATATATTTCCAGATACGTGAGGGATTTTACATGTTGGAGACTAGAGTCAGATGGGTGCAAAGTTTATTTGGATTCTCTTGTTGAAAATGTGATGCCTGGAAGCTAAGAATGCCATGTCTGCAAGTGCATGATATGCACGCTTAGGTTCTGCTAATTTTAATGGTGTGCTGTAATATTTTAGTGCAGACTGGCCTTTTTTTCCTCTCTAATTTTATGGCAGGATTAAGCTCACATTCTTCTAACTGTCAGCACCAGGGACACTTTTTCTAACTGCAAATCATAGAAACATAATTTCTCAACGTCTTTTTGATTTGAGCTAGTCTTGAAATATGTTGACTATATCAGTGTTTTCTAAACTAGACTCAATCCTCCTGTAAATTGTTATAAAATCTTCATAATGTGTAAAACAGCATGTCTAAGAGCTCTGGTAGACAGCTACTTCAGCCTGGAAGTGAACTGAAGTACTCTTGAAGAATCTTATCATTGGCTTATTCCTTTGATTTCTCCAAAGCAGATAACTTAGTGGCCACCATCTCTCTGCTCAGCTTGAATCTTGGTTCAAAAATAGTTACTATCAAGTCAGTTTTGTTTCAGGCAAATTTTTGCTATTTTTATTCTTTGAAGCTTCATAAATGATTGAGAAGGACTCGGTGTATCAAAACTCCTGAAATGATTGTGAGCATCTGCACATACTTGCTGCAGATACTGTCCACTTCTGCCTTTTGTGGCATTTGAATCCCACGTCCTTTACTTGCTTGCAAGTTGTATGGTTTTTCTCCCCTCACCCCCCCCCCCCCCCTCCCCCCCCCTACCCCCCCCGCCCCCCGCCCCCCCACTCCCCCAGTACCCCCCCTACCACCCTAGTGCCCCCAGTACCCCCGCTCCCCCAGTATCCCCAGTGCCCCCAGTAACCGCAATCCCCCAGTATCCCCAGTACGCCCAGTACCAACCCAGTGCCTCCAGTACCCCCCACT
>JANIJG010013622.1:0-36325 GCA_024611175.1 Megaceryle torquata
AACATTCGTTTTCTTTTTAAATCTGGCAGAGAAGAAATTCACTGAAATGAAACTTTTCATCCCACATGCTATCAAATGGCAATTAAAAAAAATATATTAATAGAGCATACTATTTCAACACATTATCAAAGAAGAGGAGTCAAATGAAAAGGAACACAAACTACAATTTTTATTTGGACTAGATAAAAAAAAAAAATCCATACAAACAAAAAACTACACACCACATAACCAGTGAATAAAGGAAAAAAAATACCCCAAACCTGTATGTATAAGAAGGAAATAATCTATGCTAAAAAAAAAATTACCCAATAAATATTTAGTCAGTCAATAAATCAGCAAGCATATAAAATAACGATAATATGAAATATAAAATATAAAATAACCATGAATGGCTACAGGAGAAATAATCTGAGTCAATAATCAATTAATTTAATGGCAGTCTTTCCAGTGACATTAATAAATTCCAAGCTGGCTTTCGTGTTCAAAGATGATGGCAGCTTTAGGTGATACAATAATTTTCGAGCATTAAACCACAATAATGACAGCCCCTTCTGTTTGGCTGGTGGTCTGTGCTGGCAGTGTGGGGAGGGGGAAAGAGGTGTTAAGATTGCTATTAGAGGAAGATGAAATGTTACACCACTCCAGATTAGAACCGAGAGACAACAACAAAAAAATATTTCTGGCAATGCCCTTGAGATAACCACCTGTCACATAACAAAAATGTGCTTCTGAGTTACTTTCTGGTGCAGTTAAATTCCTAAATCCCTATTTTCAATATAACATGTAACTTTTTAGTAGCTGGTACTCTATACAGCACACGTATTAATTTTCCTTCTTCCAATGGAATTTTTAATGAAGATAAATTATAATCATGACATTTACATCTCAATGATTTTCACAATTGAAACATTCTCATAATACTGGCGCACATGCTGTAAGTGGGTTATGCAGCCAGATACTAAAGCAATCATTTTATCATTGTCAGAATGAAGATAATGCCTACAGCAATCAAATGGACTTTTATGGGAACAGTTAGCTCAGCTGGTTTTGCATTGAAAGAAATGCATTGAAGTGCCCATCATCCATCTCCACTGTCAAAGGACAAGCCAGGATCTTCGCTTTCATTCCAAGAGTGTGAAACTGTCATATCACACAACTAAGATCAGAAACCAAGAAAGTGACAAGCCGGCCAGCAATTGCCAACGGCAAAAGGACTGAGAGCCCCTTTGGGAAAAGTAAACATGGGCTACCTGACTCTAGCACTCATTTGGGTCAGACAGAGATTTCAGCTGTAGTTTCTGTACCCATGGAGGGAAAGAGGTAGTCCTGGTCAAGAAGAGAAAAACTGAAGACAATGGAAGTGTTAAAAAAATGTAGATAAGTGAAAAAAGAGGAGGTTGCAAGAGCTCCAGTTAGAGAGGAGTCTTAGAGGAAACAGCATGACTGATGTGGGTTAAAATAAGGACATCCTGGCCAGTTTTCTCTAGCGATGCTATAAAAAGTCAGAAGTCAGAGTTTTACAACAGCTGACAAAATAGCTAAACCAAGTTTTCCTGCAACTACTCACCATTATTTCAAGTAGTTCCAGGTGGATTCACTTCTGTTTCAGGTCCTCAGGCCACTTTGTCCTTGGCTCTCTAAGATGCCTCTCTATCTTAGCTTTTTTACAATACTTTTTGTGATCAAACTACTATTAGTCCAACAGTCTGTGCACCAGTTGTCTGGTGCATCAGTCCCTACACAGAAATACTACCCAGAACAAAGGAATGTGATCTATTTTCCTGATCTAATCCATGCACCAAAGAATGACAAAAAATATTGTCCTTTGTTTATTATTGAGTCTTAGGGTGAACTGCATCATTAATCAAGAAATCTTTAGTGAAAGAGCAGTGGGTAAGCCACAGAAGGACCACCAAGTTAGGAAAGCAGCTTGCCACAGGAAAGGTGAATTACTCCTGCGGATTCATTTCTGTGCCACTCTGAGTAAGATACAGCATTTTATTCCTGTTTTCAAAGGCAAATTGAACATCCTCCCCATCTCCCTATCCTTTTCTGTATGTTCATGTATTTTTGTGGTTCTTTTTGGTGTATCTTCTGGCATCTAGGCCAATATTGTTCCAGAGTGCCCTGCATAAAGAATATCCTCAGAAGCTACATTTCTTGAGGATGAAGAGGGATTGCACTGGAATACATAGCTGGGAGCTCTGTAGCTCAGTGCAGTCTCCTTAAAAGGGTAATGGAGTAATGAGGAGTTTAGGGAGATAAAAGACAGAATAAATTTGATTCAACAATATTACAGTGGATATACCCCAGCAGGACTTATCTCAGAATCTGAAGGTATTCGCAATCAGATTTGGGGCAAATAAAATGTGGATTGTTTTGTTTTGTTTCATGTTGTATCTGATAACACAGAACAGATTCTCTAACATTATTATCTAAGCTGATGACATCAGTAAAGTCTCTACATCCTAAACTTTGAAAAAATCAGACCTACAAGAAAGACAGAAGATTTACAATGATAAAGAAAATTCCTTAAAGTAATTTCTGCTATTTTGTAATGCACTGAGTCTCCAGATCCGCTTAGCAAGAGATATTATAGTAATAAATCTTTCTATGCTTTTGAAGAAAAATGAAGAGTAAAGGTTAAGTCTGGGAATATACACTTTAAAATTAAAGAGCAAATACTATGCCAGCTATTTAAACATGCAATGGCCAGATACACGGCAGAATACCTGTTAATGTTTCTGTTCACATGATCCTTACTCAGAGCTTGCAAGTTCTACAAACATAAAATCTCAAGTCCTTAAGTTCTATACTTCAAATGTGCAGCATTTTCATGAATTTATTAATAGTGAACAACTCTCTGAAGTTATTCTGAAAATTTCTTACCAGTAATGAATGGATTTCAGATACCTCACAGTGTACCCAAACAACAGCAACAGGCATTAAATACTAGAGAGGTTTAGCAAGGCCACAGCTTCTTTAACACAGTGGCGAAAATCAGATCACATCACACTCAGATAGACTTTCTGCATTGCATTACATCATTTGAAGGAACAGGCCTCTTCATTCATTAGCAAACACAGTGCTCAAGCCCAGTCATACAGGCTCTGTACCTGCCCAGTGCCTGCATACACAGACATTACTTGGAAAAGAACTGACAATTTTTAAATGGATTCTGTGCAGGAATTTCTCTGCTGATGCTTGGTTCATCCCAAAAAACCAATTTATAAATGTATTGTTATTTTATAATTTATTTATTTATTTTAATAACATATTCTTCTGGGCAAATATCATGCATAAAACCTACAGTCCAACAAGAAAAAATCCCCAGCTATACTTATTACAAATTTATATTAATTCCATAGAGGAAAAGTGAAAAAAAAAAAAAGGGCTTTGCTACTGCCAATATTAAAAATAGTAAAATCATAAAAGTCAACTGGCTATGTGAAGGCAGTTCAATTCCTCACAAAATTTTACAATTTCAGCCAAAGCTGGAGAACACGTACCTGTGTCTACACTGGCTTTAAGCTGCAGTTCAGTAGCAAGAAGTAATCTGTCAGGCTCCCAGATTTACCTACTCCCTGACCAGGCTTTTCTGATGTCAGACTAAGCCTCCAGGCAGGATTCAGGGAGCATGTTAGCATGCCTAGTAGACTGGCATCTCACTGGTCACCATGCCACACTTCCAGTTTGCCATCTAAATGGACAGCAAAGAGAAGCAGACTTGAGGGAATTTCAAAAAGCAATGACAGATACTCAAAATAAAATCCATGGACAGCTGGTTAAGAAAAGACTCACTATTTAGAAGCCTCAACATCATCATAGGATGCTTGCCTAGGTGGAGGGAGAGGCAGAAGGATCTTTTTCTGACTAAGGTCCATTGGAAAAAGACAAATACTGCAGTGCATTCAGCCAAACAAGCACCATTCCCTGGAAATCTCTTCTCCAGTAGTGTGGATGATTGACCAAAAGCATCTCAGCCTTCAGTGAGCTGCTTCTTACCTTTATTGCAAAGGCTGAATATATTTTCCATACCCTAACTTGAAATGTTTCATTCTAGTCTTTGATTTCAGCTGGTTCAACTTAACACCCTGTTTTCCCCACAAAGCTGTTTACTCATTCCTTCACTAAAAAGCCTACCATGAACCAAGAAATACTTTTTCATACTAAAAAACAGAGAGGTGGAAAATGACATTACTCATGGCAAAAGCTTGAGATGCTGGGAATATTAGTCAAAGAAAGAATAGAAATGTGAGAAGTTTGAAGCTGCCAATTGAAACAAAGAGAGCAGCAAAAGAGGAGACTGTAGAAAATGTATTGTCAGTGACTCCTGGCCTGGAATTGTATCCCTAGGTGAGTGCTGAGACAGTCTCTTGAATGCTAATGAGATGCTTAACATCACCTAGTACTTCATCTGACTTCGCTCTTAGAGAAAATAGAAAGCAAGAAAAGGAAATGCAAAGCACTGCAGATCTGGAAGGTATAATGCCCAGACCACTGAGCAGGTTGGGGCGGAGCAGGGGGGGGGCGACTCTTGCATAAATCCTGAAAAAACACAGACATAAAGAACAACAAAGACCTTCATGACAAAGAGCAGAGGTTTGGTAGCAACCATGTGACTACTCACAGAGGTCATGACGCTCACCATACAGGACACCAACAGAGATGAGACTGTGATCCATGTTCACAGTGAGTCTAAAAAGAACTCAAGGAATGTTCAACGCGCATCACACTGTTCTCTTGTTTGCTTCATTCCCTATTCAGAAATATTGGCACTAATACTCTAGTATGATGTACTGTAGTAGCTAATATTTTTAGATCAATGTCCTACATATTACATATTTAGTACTTTCAGATCATAACCAGCCATTAAAAGTTAATAATAATTTAGTAACAAGAACATAAGAAATATAGTTTTCCATAAGAAAAAATCTTGGTAACTAAATCTGGAAGGACATTTTTAAGAATGTTGGCTTGTTTTAATCTTCTGAAACCTGAAATGATGAAGCTCTCCTTTTAATGACATAAGACAGAAAATTCCACCATCATATTTTTTTTATAATCTCAGCTAAAGAGAAATCATTGTAACAATCCCTGAGCAATGAAGTTGTCAACACTGTGATCAGGTAACACACCAAGAAGTTCCTATATAAAAAGAAAACTGTCTCTGAAAAATATCATTCCTACTTTTAAAAATACATTTTTGAGTGTACTTTGTACCTGCTTGCACAACCATAAATTCAGATATTCTAAAAGTTAAAAAAAATCAAATTTATAAGTTGGATAGCAGTAAAATATCTATACATATAAGGTTATAATTTCTAAACCACGTGATACACATCAGAGGCCATATTACTGTCCCCATCCTCTCACCAAGTTTCCTTACGAAGATAATTTCAACGTATTGTCACAGGTGGAAATTCTTTTTGGTTTGGGGTTTTTCTTTTGGACAAAAGCCTAAGAGATGCCCTTCTCAGAACTTCAGAAATTTGTTGAATTTGAATATCCTACCAAACTTTGTGAGCAGACATCAGTACAAATGGCCCATGGACAGGGAGACAACCTTAAATCTGGGAGCTTTATAATCAACTCTTTGCTCGCCAAAGTCCACCTTAGATGGGCCAGGTAACATTAAATGGCAAGTTTTAGAACCGATGTGAGATTTCTGTAACTTCTGGGTTTTCACAGTAAAATCCAAGACTGTTGAAAGCAAAATATTCTGTAGAGCACTGTCAATTCTGATCAGCTTTGGAAATCAGTAAGAGTAAGGCACCCAGGTGCCTTTGTGCCTTGGTATTTGGATAAACTCTTGAAGAGCAGTTCATCTGTGAACAAATGTGATTCTCTAACAACGCCAAGGTCAGTTATGTGCTGAGTAAGTACCACTGGCAAGTCAAGATGCCTGAGGGCACCTTGAGCTCATATACCCAATTTTTCCACTATGTCAAAAATGATATGAGAAGAGATTACATCACATAACCTGCCATATCCTTCCATTTTGTTAAATCCTTGCCCTGCCCCCACCCCAGCTTGTGAAATCCCCTCACGCACCTGGCAGGCTTCCCAGAACTTGCCTGAGTTTCATTAATGAGGGAGAATACTGATTTGGGGTGATCTGGTGTGCATCGCCATAAAATATGTCACTATCTACTTATTCAAGTTGTAGAGGAAATCTATGATCAACAGTGCATGAAAAGATCAGAAGCTCTTACATATCTAATTTCTTCCTTCAGGTTAAGAAAGGCAAGAGGTCGGAAAAAAGCCATCTCCCTGAATACTATATCTTTGGTAATACCAGACTGAACCCATGCTGATAGCCATCTTGCAACACAGAAGGCAACCTCTTAATAAACACTAAACCCTTCTAATCTGAAAGACTGCAGCCACTCTAATTACCAGAAATTAAATTGTTCAAGGAAGGCTTATAAAAATATAAGTCACCCCGTGCTCAGAGAATAGCAATATTTTTACCTTTCTTTTTCTTTTGACAGGACCTATTCCACTGGGTGATACTGGTACACAAGATTAGAGACAGATGTCCAGGAATATAGATAGTTACTAAAAATAGATCTCATGTAAAAGTGTTTGCTAGATTTTGCCATAAATTAAAACAAGACTTTTTTGTTTTTTAGTAAAATTTCTGTGTCCTTTTGCAAATGCCTGCGGCGTGTTAATTACTCAGAGACTGTTTTTTATAGAACACTTTTGTAAGGGAAAATTTGGTTCTAGAATTTACATGCAAATAGGATTCATTAAAAATTCATAGATATTTAAAAATATTTGTAAACACACCTGTAAATTATGATGTGTATAGCTTTGAACTCACTTTGTGCTTGAAAGAAGTACTAGTTTGACAACATTGGAGGCAGCAAGGACAGCTGCATTAAAAATTTTGTGGCAATAACTCAACTACATGGCCCAACCCAGGTAGGAGCTGTCACTACAGAGTATAAAAGAAATCATATATATACACCTAGTTCAAAAGGCAGTCCTGTTGCCAGTGACAGCGAGAGTTCTGTTATGCTAGCAAAAATGGGTAGATACTGCATAGATAACGTCAGCTTACAAATAGTAAACAATTACTACAAAATCAATAACAATTAAATCTATTATATTGTGTCATATACATTTTTTCCCTGTGGGAATAAAGTTTTATTTTCCTCACTAGTTTTGTTTGTTGAAGGAATGGACCAAGAATCACACTAGAGAGAGCTTGGAATTTACAGCGTCAGTTCTTATGCCCTGAAAGTCCTTTTTCAGAGAGTGTTCTCCCTTAACCAGACAAAAACCTCATCCCTTTGCATTCTTAACCCACATTACCATATTTCATATTCTTGCTGCTATACTTCAGTAAGTCCTCTGGTGACAGAGAAGGTTATTCAGGTCTGGAAGCATCTCTGTTGAGCTATGGCAAACATCTTTAGTTAAGTCTTTTTTGGATTGTAACATTTGGTAAACAGTCCAAACTGTTTGTCTGAACCCCACAGATGCCCTACAGCACACAAGATTTGCAGACAGCTGCCAGACTAGCAAGATGCCAAACCTGCTGATACACTGAAGTTCACTCAAACAGAGGTGCAGCTACCAGGGGTCAGAATGAAAGAGAGGGTGGCAAAAAAACCACAAAAATCTAATACCTACTTAGGATCTGAAGACTAGTCCGTACATTCTGAAACCTCCCCTCCTCTCTGCAGTAAATATTTTTAGGTTAAAAATTTAGCAAGTAATACATTTAAACTTTTTCATACTTGTTAAAGGGTCTTTATCATTCATTAAAACTGAATGTCTCGAATTACAAGACATTTACTCAGATATTGTGGTTTATTAAAATGCTTGCAGCTGGCTTTAAAATGTTGATCTCCCTTTCAAAAGACATATGCATATATATACACACATATATAGCCCACAGTAGAAGTGTAATTTACAGTCTTCCAGGTGCATAATATCCATATTGTATAATATTACACAATATAATTATCCTAAAAATATCTCCTCTATATTAAATGTTGCACCATCAAATATGAATTTCAAATAGATCAGTGTCAGAGAGGTTCATACACTGATCTAAGAAAAACACCAATTCCCCTACAAAGTATTTGCATCTAAAACTTCTACATTGCTAAAACTGCAGCCGTTTCTAACTTGAGTATAATATTGATTGCAGATTGCACGTTCTGTTAATGAAGAACAATGGCTTCTACCTTTTTCATCAACCATTTTAGCTGTAAATACAGAATCCTTTCAGCATTCCAAGACAGGCATCCACAGACATTAAAGCATATTTTTGCAACTGTTTTGAGGTTTGGGTTTGTTGGTGTTTTGTTGGTGTTTTGTTGGTGTTTTGTTGGTGTTTTGTTGGTGTTTTGTGGTGGGTTTTTTGGGTGTTTTTGTTGTTGTTGTTGTTTTTTAATTAAGGTCTCTATTTTTGTTACAAGTTACCAGAAATGGGCAGTTGAAGCACCTATGGAAAAATCTGTGACACATCACTTGCCAGTGCATGTTAGTTAATAAAAGATCATGTTTCATAAGAAGATAGAGTCTCCACAAATATTATTTCATACAGTTTGAGTAACACATTTAGGAGGCTACACGTTAGTACTAGCAAAACCCAAACACATCTCATTTTTCACCTTTTGCTGATATTAGCTGGAACCAGTGATAGGATGGGAAGGGAAGGCAAGATCTGAAGTACTATTAGACTTAAAAACAAGGAAAAAAACCACAACTTAGTAAAAGTACACAAATAAGTCATTAATAAAGAGAAGTATTTAAAAGCTGTACAGAAATAAAAGATAATGAAAAATTACTAGTTTTGTACATAAACTATGCAAAAAATTCTTAGGAAATAAATTATAGTGAAGGTAAAACAGTGGTTTGAAAAGATTATGTGAAGTAATTGTAAAATAATTTCTGCTGTGATTATTTAAGAGGTTTCCTACAAGATCCTACGGTCATATTTGCATATCAGTACACATTATTTGAATTTATTTGGACATAAAACTTTGGAGAATAATATAACTATGGAAAATTCGAAAATCTTCAGGTGCAGACTGGACACCTACATCTCATTCAATCTGAGAAATAACCACCTCAGAAAAGATACTGAAAAAAAGCCCACTGAGGATGAAAAAAAGTACTCAAACAGTAAAGTACTTGCATTTTAGAAGCCAGAAACTGAAAACTATCCAATTCAAGAAGATAAAAATGAAAAACAAATAGCACAAATATATTTCATCATGCGAGTAAAAGAATTATGGGAAAATATGGGGGCCTTTAGGCAATAAACATCATCCTAGATATAGTAAAAAATGAAATTAATACATTAAATATTTAATAACAATAGTACTGAACCTGGGACAAAATTACAATGGCTAGTGAGGATGGGAACACAGTCACAGAAATGACACAAATGAAAAGTTGAAATGACACAAAACTGCTCCCTCATAGGGGAAGATAAAGGAGAAGGGAAAGGGGTTAATGGAGAGCATCTATTATTTGTCCAGTGTCCAGCCCAGCCCTAATCCTTGACAAGATTTACTAAATCTATTGCTCAGCAGGATTAGAGAATGATCATCCCAAATTATTACGGTAAACTGAATATAAATTCTCAAGTCTTGTAGATTTTAATATTTAAGTGCTATCAAGTGACTCTGCATGTGACTAGAGTGCAATGAAAGTAATATTTTATTTTCAAATTTAGAAATAAGAGATAAGCGCAATCATAGACCAATTCTTGCTGCTCTAGTGCATGTAAGACTCTAAACACCCTTGGTGAGGAGGTGGAAATAAAGATCTCAAGAGGAAATGAAAAGACAGGAGCAAATGGAGCCTAAGTTTCCAAGGAAAGATTAGTGATACTGACTTTTTTCCTCCCACCCCCCTCTTTTTTTTTTTTTTTTTTCTCTAAGAGAACTAGTTTCTTGGAAGGGAAAATGAGAGAAATCTAATCTATCTGGACTTCAGTAAAATAACTGATTAGTTGTCACACTGGAAATTACTTATTAAATTAGTGTGGATGAGGATCAGCACAAAAAAAAAAAAAAAAAAAAAAAAAAAAAAAAAAAAAAAAAAAAAAAAGGATGACCAGAGAACCATCTGATAGAGACAGAAGAGTGGACTGATGAGTTTAGGTTAAATTTCTCTGTAAGAGCAAGGATTTAGATTTAATGACTTGAAGGATTTATCCCTTTGTCATTCTTTATATCCTTATAATAGGGAAATACTACCCATCGGCAGGATTCTTTCAGATAAATATAGACATGTGACAATATGTCTGCCTACAAATTACTATTAAAGAATAACAGCTTGTAGGTCCATATAAACTATGATTGAGATCATATTAATCTTTTTCCTAAAACTACATATGAATTAAAAGGCAGGTGCTAGCATTTTTATGACATTGTGGTATGTCATGCTGTGAATAATGACTGTGAATAAATATTGCATTCGGGGAATTTTAATCTCCCTTCCATCTGAAGTTCATAACGATATCAGTACTAACAGATTTATACTCCCCACCCAGCCAGCCTCATCAAATGACAAACCCTGGCATTCAATTGCACTAAATGATAATTAGTCAGTCTACTTCTAATCTGATGGTTAATATATCATGCCAAAGGCTTTCCTATGAAGAAGATTGAATTGGAATTTCATCTATACCATTAACATGATGCATTATGATAATGGGTCCCTATCCCAGACCTGAAGCTTCAAGGGAGTTTGGATATGGAGAAGAATCTGAACCCAGGCTTTCTGCCTCAAGTGTCTCACTGTGCAATAGGCCAAACCAGGATCTATGTATTTGTCTCCCTCCAATCCCAGGTGAAAGTGAGTTTTTACATAAATAGTCAATTATGTTACTTAACTGAGTCCAGTGTGATGAAGGAGTGCTTTCAAGATTTAACCAGTAATAATAAGATGAGTAGTGATTCCCAAGAGAGAAATCTGAGGAGTGACTGAGCTACATACACAAATTATTAGTGCTGTAAATGTGCTGGAGCTTCCTGCTTAGCTTCTTTCTGCCAGTCCAGAGGAGCAGCATACTCTTGTAGGTTTTTTGTCACACCTGCCAACCTCATACAGATGTGCCAGACAAACTACAGCATCTAAACTGACACTCACGTACGTCTTTCCTTCTTTATAGGCACAGGTTCTCCTCCTAAGCTGGAAAGTGACAATGTGGCAATAGGTTTGAGGATGCCACTGGTCCATTTTCCACAACTGATAAGACATCACATTATGGAGCTCAAGATTGTAAACAAAGCCAGATTCAGAGAGAGGCAACAAACAAACTATTATAGACTTGTAAATTGCTTTCCCTTCACAACACAGTCCAGTATTCCCATCACGCATGTCAAATAAGAACCAGCAAGATAAGTAACAGTGATGTTTACAGCATCTACAAAAGAGTATTAGCCATCAAACTGTAACGTTAGTAAGTTAAAATCTTTTAGGGATAACTAAAGTGCAGGGTCATTTTGCTAAATATATCCATGTGCAGCATAGCTACAATCAATCATTTCTGATGATAACTATCAAATTGAACATAACCAACAGTCATTAACATCATTAATGGATGAGTCTCTAAGGAAAGATAATTTGTGCTGCCCTTCAGCTTTCTGGGAGACAATTCACAGAACAGACAGTCACACATTTGACATTCCCAGTGCCAATCTCCCATCACTTAATTCTCTTGAGCTACACCCTTGCATATAGGACTTCCACCAGATCTACTGCTGTGCTCCTGCCATGTAACTGTGTCTTTGATCACCAACCTTCCCTTTACCAGACTTACATATTTGCAAATGGAACTAAACATTTCTCTTATTCAAAAGTTAATCAGGCACTGGTAGTAAGATCAACCCTTACAACTTCCAGGCTCAGATTCAGGAGCACAGGAGCCCATAGAAACAGTAATGAATCAGATGGCTCGGAGTCAACAGTTACAGAAGTCCCTTCCCTCATCAACATGTTTTGGCCTTCTTTGGTCTTAACTCTGGCTTCCCCATGATAATTTAGTTTTGTCCCACTCACAGGTGGGACAGTTATCCCTGATAAGAAAATTACATACTGGAAAACAAATTATTTACTATTACTGGGTCATTTTCACATATGACTCAGAGTAAGTACAAATGGTTGCGGTCCAGTCATCTAAGTTTCCTGTCCTAGACACCTTCAAAAGACCTTAAAAAGTAGTTTTTACTTGCATTTTTACTAATAGACAACACTTACTCAAAAAGGACTTGATGGCACAAAAAAAAAATTAATTGTGATCAATAACATCAACTGTGTTTTTTCTCCCGTAAAGTGTACAATATAATATAGCATTAAAACACGGGGCATTTTTCTCCCAAATACTATTCTAAACTGTCTTACAGCTTAGAATAATGTAATCACTAAATTAAATAGCTTATAATGGAAGAGATGAAATATAGTATTAAGAGGCTCAGACAAGTGAGAAAAGCTGCTTTCCAATGAGATTTTAAAAGACACAGCACGACAATGAGGCAGAGAGATTCAGAAAGGCTGTTCCAGATGGCATGGTCTTCAGAGGAATAGGGTTTCACAGCAAAGGCACATTTGTGAGATAGGACAGTTGTCAGACTAGTCAAAAGAGCAAGATAAGTTAATAGAAGATGACAAAATAGCACGAAGCACTCACAGATGCCTCAGGTCTCTTCAATTTCCATCCTGTGTTCCGTGGTGGGACCATGAGGACTATCATGTTAGGTCCCTCCATTTGTACTTCCACCCTTCAGGTGAATTGCATTACCAAACCACCTCATTTTCACTATGTTTTGGTGCAATGAAAAACACAACAGGGTACACACATCAGCTGAGTTGTTCAGAATTATAAACGAGGTAGAAATAATAGCAAAAATGGCCCTTGCAAGATCTGCTGGAATAGATCACAGATGAAAAAGCATTTTCAAACTGTGTCTTAAAATGAATACACGAAGAAAGAATTACATTGGAAAAATACAAGCAATGAGACCACAATATTTCTGAAGTACACAAGCAACATCATTCAGCAAATTGTTCAGCCAAGAGAAGCAGGACCAGGAGACTGTAGGAGACAGGAAAATTAGAATTTTTTTTTTTTTTTTTTTTTTTTTTTTTTTTTACTGTGTAAATCAAAGAAAGATATGGGTGAGAGAGATGTGTTAACAGAATTGAAGACACTCTCTAGAGAAATGGACTTGCAGTGTTACTCAGCAGTAACAATTCCCAAAGATTAAGGAGATTAGAGAGCTGTCAAACTGATCTGCACCTATCACACAACTGTGTAATGTATATTCCTGAGCCTACCCACACTAGAAGGACTAATGATGTCACAACAGCAAATTTCGTACAATGTGAAGAAATTTTGTCATTTTTGCCTTTAGTTCCAAATGTGTAATTTGTGGGCTCTGCAGGAATTTTGCCTGAAATGTGCCAACACGACTACTCCCACAGAAGAGTAGGCTTGGATATGTTCCCTCTGTGATGTGTCTATACTTAAGAAAACAACCATTGATGGGTATCAATACAAACAATGCATCAGTCACGTAAACATTTTTACCATACTTTAGAATTTCTCTTGAGATTCAGGGATGATTATTCAGCAAGCTTCTCCGCAATCACAAAGCCGATTAGCACAAACCCATCTTTCACTGAAGGTCTCAGTACTGCTCAGGGGAATTGTCACTTCAGACACCTTTCACTGAATATTATCATTCATGTAAAGTTTTGGCACTCTATAGATGTAAGGTAGCCATTGTCATCCAATGGGATTAACTCACTAAATTAGCTACAGAAATGAGATACAGTAAATAGTATTTTTCTGAATGTTTCTTTTGAGAACAATATCATTATTTAAGAGAAATTGAGCAGATGCTTTTAAAGAACATTACATTTTAAACAAAAATCCATTTATATCTAAAGCAGTTAAGCAGCAGGTACATATGAGATTGCTCCCCCATTACTTCAGAAACACAGTCACTTTTACTTCATTAAATCTAAATTCATTTAGAAAAATAAACAATCTGAATACTGAAAACTGTATTACAGAAAGAAAGGGATGGACTGTGATTTATTCAGCTAGAGCTTTTACATAACAGGGAAGGGGCAGGACAAGTGCCTACAATACAGACCAGCAAAACCAGTGAATTTTGAACTCCAGGCTTCGCTGGACGATTTTCCCCAGCTAATAGTAGGTGATCAAGTCTTTTTCTAGTCTAAAATACTGAACCCCTTCTGTCCTCCAGAATACTTTCAGAGGACTCCTTCTAAGAAATAAAAATTCTCCTTTCCTCTCACTCCTAACCTAAAACCCACTAAAAAAAGAGTCTGTTGCCATTTGTTACCTGCTCTAGTTGAGGATGTCCCTGCTCTCAGCAGGGGGATTGGACTAGATAACCTCTAGAGGTCCCTTCCAGCCCAGACATTTCTATGTTTGTATTTTCACCTGCTTCTTGACAGGAATCTTTCCAAGCCACACCCAGTCTTGTAATGAACTGAAGTTTGTTCACCTCCATGTTGAGCCCCATCTCTTCCACCGAGAGACCTGCAGAAAAACGTCTATTATTTTGCACACAATCGTCACAGAAACAAGCACAACTACTTAGGAAATTTCAAATTCTATTTTATGTATGTGACATCTGTGCAGGAAGGTAATTCCGAGCTCTAAGTTTCAATTGGGAGCTCTAAGTTTCAATTGGTAGAGATATCCAATTGTACTAGCTCTGGTCAGGCTATGGGACAAAATTATTATAAAGGATTGAAAGGATACTATTAAAACATTGCTTCTTCTCTTTGTATAATACTGCCTCTATAAACTAATTACAAGATCATTTGGAAGTGATGATTTTTGGTCATCTCTATTCAGCCTAACCTCTGGTTTCTGAAGAATCAGAAAGCATTTTGCATATTAGAGACTATCTCTTCCCCTCAGCCTTTTTGTTATTGGGATGCTGAAATAGTCAAGCATCTACATTTTGGAATAAAATTTCATTGCTTTAGAAATGCAGCTACCTGCAGCTGAACTAACCTCACATACACACATATCTCCAGCAGACTATGCCAGGAATGTTTCACAAAATCTCCACGCTTCACGGCTCTGTAGTTCCTGGTGGGCTGAGGAGTGTTGAGAAAAAAACAGAAAAAATCACATTTCCTAGAATTCTCCTCTTAGCAAGAAAGCTCTGAATGCACAACTCAAGGAGCCAGAGAATTCTCTTAAGAGAACACCAGACAGCCTGGAGAGAGGGATTAATGACATAGTTCAGTTACAGCAGCACAAGCCTAAGCAGTCTTAAATATTTTTCTAAAACTGGCATTATAAGTAAATAAAACCTAAGGAAATATTCACACCACCTACTGCAAGGTTGGACTGTTGTGCTACACAGTCCTACACTGTCTTTATCAGCATCTTACTGATGGTTTTGCATAACAAATGAAAAACCAAAACCAAACAGAATAATTTTTTATCTTACAGTAGAACACCAGCTACCTCAACAGAAGAAGCATGGCTCATAGTACTGCTCTAATTAGTCTAGGAAAATTAATTATTCTCTACCTTTAATTCCTATGAAATAGATGAAAAACTGATTATGACCCAGCAATGTGTGCTTGTAGTCCAGGAAGTTAACTGTATCCTGGGCTGCATCAGAAGAAGCATGGCCAGCAGGTCAAGGGAGGCAATTATCTTCCTCTACTCTGCTCTGGGGAGACATCACCTGGAGAAGCACTGTGTCCAGCTCTGGAGTCCTCAGCACAAGAAAGACATGGACCTGTTGGAGCAGGTCCAGAGCCCATGAAAATGAACCAATGGTTGGAACAGCTCTGCGGTGAGGACAGGATGAGAGAGTTGGGGGTGTATGGAGAAGCATGGAGAAGAGGAGGCTCCAGGGAGACCTTGCTGCAAACTTTCTAGACTTCAGATGGGCCTATAAGAAGCATGGGTAGACTTTTACCAGGGCCTGTAGTAACAGGACAAGGGGTGATGGTTGTAAACTGACAGAGGGGAGATTTAGACTAGAGAAAAGGAAGACGTTTTTTACTGTAAGGCTGGTGAGGCACTGGAACAGGTTGACCAGAGAGTTTGTGGATGCCCTATCATTGAAAGACTTCAAGGTCAGGTTGGATAGGGGTTTGATAAACCTGATCTAGTGAAAGATGTTCCCTCCCACAGCAGGGGTCTGGAACTAGATATCTTTAAAGGCCCAACCCAAACCATTCTATGATTGCTTTGCTTTCCAAAAGTGAAGGGAAAAAGATGTGAGATACACAGTGAAATACAGTAAATTGTTAAACAATGTAGAGTTTAAGGAAAAGATTCCTTTGTATTTGACTGGAATGAGTTTACTGTAAATCAAAAGCTTAAAAGTTTTAAAGTTGTAATTGGATCAGCAGGGCTCTGACAGTTTTATGGTTTTATAGAAGTATGGATCTAGAAGAATGCTTTTTTTTTTTTTTTTTTCTTTTTTAAGAAGAGACTCACAAGAGACAAGCAGTAAAAAAGATCCAGCTTGGGATATATTTTCAAAGGAATTTCAAATAGACTATCAATCTCTTAATGCTCTTTTTGTATTAGGAGTAAACAGGGCTCCAGTTTAAACTTTAGAATGCAACATACCCTACACTGCCAACTTATTCTCAGTGCACCAAAGACCCCATTATTTGACAGATGACTAAGGACTTAGCTGATTGTCTGCAGTGCTTGATATACAAACTTGACAAGCATAGTCTATTAAATTAGAAGAATGCCAAGTGAGTGGCAGAGATTTCCAGAGACGCAGTAAGAGGAGTGAATAAAAGAGAAGTAGCAAGGTTTCACCTACGCAGCCCAGGCACCCAGCTGACTGTTACCAAGACTGGTATCTTTCAAAGATAATTATTTTAACTCAAAAAGAAGTTAGAGGCATGTTGTAACCTCAGTTAGTAATTAAGATGCTGTGAAGAGTGGCATGCTGAAATGCAAAGCAAATGCTTATAATCCTGGCCTTAAAATCCATTTATCTAAGTTCACTGACTTTCACTGGGACATAGATACCTAAGTCACAGAGATGCTTTTGAATAGCAAATCTAAAAGAGCTACAGATAAAATTCTAGGGATCTTCAACACAGAAATTTATAGCTTTCTGGTACTGAAATATAAAATGCGATTAAATGTCTGCACTGAATAGCAACATGAGCACATATCTCTGCAGAGAGATTCTAAATAAATGGTCAAGCCTTGAGACATTACCTTGCTGCAGCTTTTTGAAGCATCCTCTTTAAGGACTGGAGACCTTTGTAGCCTTTATTATCAATAAAAATTGTAAGAAGCAGTTAGATTTTTCTCCCCTGTATATATCTGTATATAGCAGGTAAATCCTATCCTATCTATCAGTATTCAAAGCATGCAAAGGGCACAAGGAAAGGAAGGCACCTGTCAAGCTGAAAAAGAACAAGTGCTATTAGAAAGGATTTCACAAAGTCACAATAGCTAAAGTGGCAAGAGAGAAAGTGCACTATATATGCTTAAAATACAAGCAGGAGAATAACCTGGACAAAGAAGTCCTTATAGAGGAAATTACATGAGGTAGATCAAGGACCAAGTTGCATTTCCAATTTGTAGAAAAACTAGCTTTACTACAGGGCAAATACATTAAGTATTTGACAATCCAATCAAGCTTTGAATGTAGTTTGAACTTGTCATTTACAGGTTGGGTATTTTCTAGTTCATAATTAAACATTTACTGAAAGCTGTTATATATGACCAATGTAGGCCAAGTAAAACATTTGGGTATCAACCTTGTACCCACATTTCCCAAATATATACTAAAACCTGAGAATAATTAACTGTCTTACAGGGGAAAAATATTATGGCTTAAAATATATTCTTAACAGAAGAAGAAAAAAAGGGAGGGAGACAGGCCACATGTATAATCTCAATGTAGATTATATAATCAGGAAAAAAAAAGAAGTAATCAATCTAGTTGGGTATGAAAACATCCATTCAATTATGCCTTTGCTCTCTCACCTAATCTTCCCAAACTTTTGGCACACGCTGGGGATCAATGGCTACTTAACAGCATAGGTGTGGTATTGACATAAGTACTACTCCACAAAATAATGAAATCTCAAACAAATTTCTGAGTTACTGGATGTAGTTTTACCAACCCAGCAATACTTCTCCCAATAATAGTCTCCTTTAATTGCTTCTGTCTTTCCTTAAATGGCTTCCACACACATGAATGTATACACACACACATATATATACACACAGAAGCATACAAACCCAAACACAATGTCAGAATGCATTCTAGTCTCCACACTGTCACCAGTAGGCTAAGAAACTTTGCCCAGATCATTTCAAACCACCATCTCACAGTTTCTCCTCCTGAAATGCAAAATATTTCTGCATGTCACATATCAGCTGGGTTTATATACACAAATGTGGGGATGACTGGCCTCAGATCTAGAGTAAATTACAAAGCCATACTTAAAAAAAAAAAAAAAAGCTTAGCTTAAACTGAAGCACTTCCAATAGGAACAGTCATCTGTATTCATAACATGAAAGCGCAGCTATATAATTCCAAAGTTTGTATTACTGATTCAGAATTGGAGATCAAATGCCTGCAGCATCTCTTGACACTGGTTATAGGTTATCATTCCATGTGCATGTATGGAGAAAAATGCAAGCAACAAAACTCTCAAAAATAAATTAGTGGTATGCTGTCAGTAAGCTGTACTCTATTTAGAATTCTTTTGAAAATTCTCATAGTATCCACATCATTAAAAAAAATATATTTCCTAGATCTATCAGTTTCATTTTCTTGTTGATTAGTTTTGCACTTAAATTTTCTCTGTTGACTCTAATTACATAATATTTTTGGTCTTATTCAACAGCTTTTGTTTTTTCCTTTTTCCTTCAGCCAGTGCACCAGTTAAACCAGACCCAAGCCAGTTTCAGAATGGAAAAATACAGAATCGAGGTAGTAAACTTTCCTGCTTGGCATGTTATATCAGCCTGGACTCTGCACCACACTAACATATTCACCCAGATTTTGGTCAGGAGGTTAAAATTGGACAGCAGAAATCATGAGGAGATTAGGTGGAGTGTCCTCTGGCTGTGGATAACAGCACTCAGATTTTATGAGTTACATACAAGAAAGTTAGGTTCTATACTGAGTTTATTTTTTTCTCTTTTATTAGCATATTACTATTTTTTATTATCTCATTGGAATTTCCTTCTCTTGCCTAAGTTTACTGCAAGAGGGAGAACAACTGATAGGTCCAGCTCATATAACTTTAATGTTCTAATGTAATCAAACAGACTTTCAATTTCCTGTCAATGGTTATCTATGTGTTTTGTCACCAAGTAAGCCCAGTGGGCCCTACCTTAGAAGGTGAGGCTGTTTTCAGTAGATTGAGGTAGGCTGAGCGTAGCAAGCCTTTAGACTCATCTGACTGAGACCTTTGTAAGATCCAAACATGATATTTTCTGTAGACAATTCAATGAAAAATGTTTTATATATTTAAATTCTTCAAAAGCAAGCAGTAATGAGGAACACAATTGATGAGCCATGTAGTCATGACACTGACATTCTTTGATTTTGTTTCTATTTCAGTAAGCAAGTGTCATCTCATCAAGCTGTTGTGCTTCTTGACATGATAAGGCAAAATCCATTATTCTATGGAAGGCTCCAACAGACACTTCAGTGGCTTACAAATGCAGCATATATGAGAGCAGCTGTGGCAACTGTGACCGTAAACACGTGTGCTTGTGGCCTTTTCAGATGAGATGAAGCAAGACTTAGTTTGAATTCCAGTGAAAGAGCAGCAGGTTACATTAGGGGTGAGTTAGTACGTGCCTGTGGAGTAACTGCAATATAGCTATTAAAGTCAAACCTACACTGGGCAACTGAGAGAAATTTTTACCATTAGTATCAAAGCCAAAACTCAAAGCACACTGGTTACAAGGCTGGGTGAATATAGCAGTTCTTTTTCTGGAGCAACACATGTATTTGTGGCAAAATCATAATAGGCATATATAGGAAAAGTAACTAAGGTGATATAGTCTGATTCATGATGCTTAGCGCACAAACAAGAATTACTATATTCATATACTTTATTTGTAGAGTTCACAAACTGTACCTATTGATCTCATACAGATGTAACACTGAAAAGTATCCAACTACAGGAAATATCAAACTCTCTAATATAGGTGCAGCCACTATTGCTAAGATTGTTTTTTTTCTATTGTTACCACGCAAGGTGATCTGAGCTACTTCAATCTTCCTTTCATTAAATATAATGCTTCTTTGTTTCAGTTTCAAATATCAATGACTGCAACTGTTAGTAAATGTTAACTTTAAAATAATTGCTAACACTTGTGCAAGAAAAGAATGGAAACACACGAAACTGATAACCCCTGAAATTACTACTCCTGGGATAAGATTTTGAATAAGGGGAATATTTCACAGTAAACTGTACTGAACCCTTCAACTTGTGGACTTCTTTATTTAAGTACCACCACTTCTTTGTACAATAGCTAGAATCACTAGAGATATAGCCTTTGTGGATTTTTAATTAATTTCTTCATTTATCTTGATGATCTTCTAGATATGCTGAAGCAATCTACAAGAGTGTTATTTTAATAGAATTGCAGTCACCATTTCCCTGCCTAGAGTTCCTTTCCGATAAAATCAAATAATCTACTCAGGATTTACAAGTTTAAAATAAATTGACCACTGTCTGTAACAATGCCAGAGTGCTGACACTCACCAACCACATGCATTTCTAAATCCAAATTTATCATGTTTGCGATAGTTACTGAATATATGATCAGATTTATCCTAGAAAAATTGCTGCAGTGATTTACTTGGGTTTTTTTGTAAAATATTGACTCAATTTGCTTATAGACACAGGCTGTAGGACTGAACTTAAAAGATATCATTTTGTTTACTAATTATATAGCATTTTATAATCCCTTTGCATTAACAACTTATTTAGGTTGCTTTCTATGATTTCCCTGCAATGAACGCTGTAGACTGTCAATCTTCCAGATCGACACAAACCTCTACACATCATCCCCTAAGAAAGAGTTGCCCCATTTTATACTTGCTGAAGCTCTTGCCAATGGAAGTCAGGAGGACAGTGCTTCAGCTGCAGTTCCAGCCCAGATAAACCTCTCAGCCAGCAAAGAATCTGGTTCCTTGAGAGCCAGTTCAGCTGATTTAGCTCATAAAAGCCTTGCACTTAATAATATTAAAAGCTAGCTTAGTAAAACGAATACATCCTCACTCAGATTTACCAGAAAGGCTTCAGAGCTGTTTAACTACTGGATTAGCACAGTACCCTCTTTCCCCCTACACTTTCCCCCTCTCTTACTACTGATGTTACAGAAACATAGACTGGTTTGCATTGGAAGGCACCTTTCAAGGTCATCTGCTCCATCACCCCCAACACCCCTCCCACCCTGCAGTGAGCAGAGACATCTGGAACTAGAGGAAGCTGCTCAAAGTCCCAGCCAACCCGATGTGGTACATTTCCAGGGATGGGGCATTGGCCACCTCTCTGGGCAGCCTGTGCCGGTGTTTCAACACCCTCAGTGTAAAAAATTTCTTCCTTCTCTCCAGTATAATATATACATAATATATATAATAATATATATATTCTCTCTGCTATTTTAGATTAAAAACATCACCCCTTGTCCTGTCACAACAGACTCTGCTAAAAAGATTGTCCCCACCTTACAGGCCCCCTTGAAGTTCTGAAAGGACACAATAAGGTTCCCCCACAGCGCCTTCTCTTCTCCAGGCTGAACAACCCCAACTCATGGCCTCACAGCAGAGGGGTTCCAGCCCTCAGATCATTTTCGTGGCCTCCTCTGGGGCCACTCCAACAGGGTACTGTTTATGGCTGCTCCATAAATCTCACCCTTCAGAGAAGAGGAGGACAAGGGATACTTTATTAAATCCTTAGAAGTGTCTGCTTCCTCTGGTGCCTTGAAACATCACAGAACTTCCAGCTACAGCTGGTCAGATTCTTCCCTTCCTAACAGGGAATGGTAGCAATTAATTACCCAGGCAAAGATTTTCTACCAAATTCAGAGATGCAGCTGAGTCCACCAGTGCTGCAACTCAATGCAGTTTGGACAGCCTTTCCTAGAGAGATAACTTGAATATCATTTTAATGAGACTATGGGACTATAGTTCAAATACACTTTTGTTTCTCATTTAGATACCTTGCCATTTAACACTTCATCACTATTCATTAAGTTTAAACTGCATTTTTAACCTTTATTCAAAAACACACTTTAAGGTGAGGTAGTTTCTTGAAAGCCCTCAGGCAAGAACTCCAAGTCTCTGAAATTGCAATCATCTTTCTGGCAAGCAAATCTTCTCAAAAAAGGAAAGAATATTTGACCATGAAAAAAGCATAGTTAAACTTTTTTTTTTCTTTTTTAAAGAGTAAGGTTATTTTTTCTAAGAGCTATACTTTACAGTTAGCAATGTTATAAAATGCATGATCCCACCAAAAAATTACTCAACAGGTCCCTAAATTTCCATCTGTTGTGGATGGGTTTAATCAGTTCAGTGCTGTAGAGAAAAGCTGGATACTTCAGACCACATATACAGCCCAGAGAAAAAATTGGTGATGACCTTAGATTCTGCCAGGAATAACAAGGCAAACTGAATCAGTATCTGTTTATTTACTGTGCCTTTCTTTGTGAGGAACACACTGAATCCAGAGAGAGCTAAGGATGGCCAGAATACGCATCAAAGGTGCCACTGTCTTCTTCCTCAAGACAGAGCAAATATAGACAATCCAGTTCAGGGAAATATCTTTAACTGCATTTCTGAAGCACCTCTTTTTTGCAGCCAGGCAGGAGCTGAGCAGAGTTCAGAACTGTCACTGAATATGGTTTGGGGTCTGATTACAACGTTAGTTTTGCTGCTGTCTTGGCAGAGACAGAGACAGCAAATTCTCCAAGTTGAGGACTGCCATTATGGACATACCCCATACACAGCTATGTGACTGCAATATCAAACATACAGGAGTCCTAGAAATGCAAGCAAAAGGTATAAAAACAATCGTGGGCATGAATGAAAAATAAATACAACTTTCAGAAGTAAATTTTAACTTAATAAGTTTTCCTGTATGTTTAAAAGCATAATCAAATGGCACATACAGTACTTTTACACATTGTACAGTGCTTAATATTTAGCACCGAATTGTTATGTGTATTTTGAAGAAAAAAAACCAACAACAACAAAACCCAACAAAAAACAACAAGCAAACAAAATTTAAATCTTAGGAAAACAATGAAAAGTAAATAAGAGTTGGCTGAAAATAATTAATCCCAAGTTATTTTCTGACACTAATTAAATAAATCTCCATATTATGTTTAAGCAGGTTGGAATTTCAACACTCCATAAGACTGCCTTTGTGCTGTGTTTTTTGTCTTTTCACACTTCATTCACAGATTTGTATTTTTATGATATTCAAAGAAGAAATCCTTTTTCCTTTCAAATGAAAATATGTTGCTTTGTGGGAAGAAAAAAAAAAAAAAAAGACTGGTCTTATCTGATTTGCTAACTTTAGATTTGCTTTCTTAAATGTTAATGATTAAAAATGAGAAGATCATTCCTGTAAAGCCAAAATAAATGGGTTGGGTAGATGAACTGATTGGGTTAGAGGATGCAAATGTTCTCTTCAATACTTAGTTGATAATATCAAGCAGCAGCATCTAGCAACACTGCAGCACTCCTCAGGTACAGTCAAGTCTCTGACCCACCATATACTACTGAAACCTTTTTGGCAAGGTAAGAGCTTGAATTGGGACAACTTTGGAACTTTACATCTAAAATTTCTATTCCAAGATGTCAGAGAGAGTGTGGTATTAGCAGCATGTGTGGAGCAAAGTATCAGAGTACTGTGACACAGTATCACCTTTTTTCCCCCCTCCTTTCTTCCCCAAAAGTGAAGAAAAAAACCAACAATAAATAGTCTTTTATAAGAAAGGCTTTTTCTTGGCCAGAAAGATAGAAGTACTAGAAGGTGTTTGAGATACTTAACTGATGTAAAATTCAGTTCAAAATCAAAATTACTTTTTCTTATAAAAGTTCAGATAAATCCCATCAACCTTGAACCTTTAGTGGTCCACCAGTGCTAATTCCTTGAATGGAGAGTAAAGCTTTGGAGAAAACATTACTTACTAATCAGGAGGCATGGAAACCATTTATCATTAACTACTGGGCTTCTTGCTTCAATGAAGGGGGTTTAAAGAAGCAAAACATCTTTATCTCTAGACATATATATATCTCATCATTAAGCTATAAATAAGGCCTTGTGGATCAATTCATCTGGAAATATTAATTACACAGTCCCACCAACGGTGAATATATAGAAGCTACTTTGTGATTTCTACTGTGCACAACCAGCAAACGCGAGGCCCATTCTGATGGTAAAGATAGCGATGACTCTAATAGTGTTCTCTGCACTTGAAAACAAAATAAATGCTAAGGACTAAATATTAGGTCCAGCTGCTTAATACAAACGCCAATTTTTAAGAATATTTGAATCAGGATCTGCTCAGAGATTTAACATTACACAGAACTGGGACCATCCCATGTGCAACAGCTTGAGAATCAGATTCAGAAAAGCACATGTGTAAAATGAGAAGTTCATAGAGCAAGCATCTGGCCACACATTCACTTTACAGGTTAGCAATGGTTGGCAAACAGTACATAAAATTACAACTAGGAGTAGCAGGGAAATTTTGAGGAGCAAGTTTTAAGGTGAAATCTGACAAATGAATAAATGGGATCACAAGACATGCCTGCCAAAAGGCACCTGGATTCAATTACATTTCTTCCAGGTTTAATTTCCCTTTGTCCTGGTGAGGGATTTCTAATTCCAGTAAAATAGAAATAAATATAATGAATAAATAGTCTCTTGAAAGATATTGAATAAATTCATCAAAGGAAATAAGGTAAAAGAAAGGTAAAAGAAAACAAAGAAACAAAAGCTGCAAGTATTGGATAGCTATCAGGAGGTAGGATGGAATTTTCTGAAGCAGTTCATGAAATTTTTCAAAGCAGCTATTTTATTAAAAACCTACACATACACAAATGGTCAACGACCGGGAATTTTAAAAAGGAAAAATAGCCGGAAAACTGTAGTATAAGTAACTAACTAAATGACACATTTTCAAAGACTGCAAAAAACCCACATTTGAAAAAAACACATTCTCTTAAAAGAGAATGCTTGCTCTTTGGATTTGCTGAATTTTTAACACAACTGAAATTATTTTTTTCTCTGCATCCTTACAACTATTTTTGCATATCTCGAATGAGTTTTGGGGTTTTTTTCCTCTTATCCATCTCTCTTTGAAACTACAACTGGACTCAGCTAGTGTTAACTGAATCCTTCTAATAAACTCATGCTCTCATTTTAGTTCACATTTCCCTTTGACTTTTGGAGGGAGAAAGATTCCTTCCTTGATGCTAAACCTGAAGATGCAAACTACAACCAAAAAAAAAGATGAGTCATTCTTTCTTCTTTTCAGTTTTAAGCCTCATTGATTACTTTCAGATATTTCTGATTTTCAGGAAAATGGTATTTCATTACTCAGCCATTTCCAACACAAGGTCATTCTTTGTCAGATGCTTTATCAAAACCAGAGTACTTCAACAGAAAAGTAAATTCATGTTTTGTTGAATCAATTTAAATTTAATATTTATATTGATCATTATATTTTTAGAATCAGTGGCTATAACTGTTAAATTAAATTAAAAGGCATTTCTTCCTTCAGAATAACAACGTATCGTAACGAGTGGAAAGGAATAGACTGTATGACATCCTAAGCAGACATCTCTTAATTTAAAAATAGAGGTAGAATGCCATCTACTTGTTACTTCCCTATATTGCTGGCTGAGGAAAAAAGAGCTAACACCCTTGGATTAGTGCAGTTTTTAAGTATATGCTTTGGTTAGTCATCTGTGTCCAGAGTTATATGAAAATAAGAGCAGCCTTCAAATTAGCATGCGCTTGATATGTTCAATGCATCAATTATACAACACAACAGAGCTCTCTCCCTTTCCAAGGTACTGACTCCCAGATGCCAAACTCTGGAACTCCTTCCAGACTGTTAAGTAAGAGACACCCTCTGACGCTTGTTTGCTATTTAGAATCTAGATCCTAGCCAAGAAGTTCCATTATTGAAGGTATGGAAGTAATCAGAGTAAAGTGCAGTAACAATCTTTGTTCTGCATTGCTCACCAGTCTCTGGAGATGACTTTACAAGAACAACTTTGTCCCTCTGGACAGAAAAGCAAAGAGCTGTTATTCAAGTACAGGGCAGACAAAAGACTAATTTATTCCTGTTGTTACAGGGCTTTCATCGCAGAATCAAAAATCTGTTTCTACCAGAAAAATCTAGAGAGAGCACCTATTAACCCATAAGCACAAAGGATGATACACACACTACTTGCAAGCTTTGCTTACTAAAGCCCATATTCATTCTCTACCACCTCTCTCTGCATCTCATCATGCTCTTCGTCTGCAATTTTTTTTGACTAACAGTAATCTCTAATTCCTGTCTATTCAGTTAAGTTGTCATATCACTAGCTTTTCAACACTGCTCTCTCCAAGCGTTAGTAATTCTTTTACAAATATTTATTTGAAAGCTCTATAAACCTTTTAGAAACCTTAACCATACACAAGGGGCTAAACAAGCAAGTCTCCAGTGAAAATTTTCCTGTTTTACAAAAATGAAGAGTGTGACCCTGAAGCTGAGAATCATGAATATTATTATCAGTCTTACTGTATTTGCTTTCTGGTTTTTGATCCTACAAGGGATGAAGGCTGCCACAGTCACTCTGAAGCCAAATGACTAGAAGCATTCTTCGGCGTAAAACAAAACTGTTTCATGCGTCTATTCATAGGGCTTTATGGACTAAGGCTTTGAGAAAATAGCCAACTATCACACAGAATATGGTTAAATAAGAAATCAGTAATAACATTTATATTCCCTAAATGCTGCACAAAAGTATTCTGAGACTTTTAAAGTATTTTTGAGATATCTGATGAAACACGCCAAGTATTTCACGCCCCCCTCTCCTTTTCCTTTTTGGATTGGATACAGGTCAAAAAGAGAGAATATAAAACCAAAATACAAAATATCCATTATTTAGGCCTACTTACAGAAGCCACTCACTCTTTATTCTCTTAACGTTATCATGGAACTGATCAGACTCACAATTAAGGTAATGATATATATATGGACTCTTGTGCTTGATACAAAAAGGAACCCTTCTAACTCCAGATATGAAAATAAAGAACTCTTAAGGATGTTGGGCTTTGCTGCAACATGTGCTCCCTCTCCTGCCCACTTTCAGTACCGTAGAACATTAATTTTTTTTGTTTATATAACTGAGGTAAATTTCATATATGACAGCTTCCATCTGCTCTTTATGTTCTAGATGGTCGTGGTAACCTTTTCCAGAGTTCCTGGTCTTACTGAGCAGTATTACTAGAAATAAAATCTCCATTATCATGCCATCTCCATATATTCCCAGTATTTACATTTACACTGACTGAAAAAGACATCCACAAGCACACAAATGGACAAGAAAAGGAAAAAAAAAAAATCAATCACTTTGATAACTTACAAAAAGGATTTTTAAATATACCGTGGATGTTTTACCAAACCAGTGCTATGAATTTCATAGATCTGTTTATTGTAGACAATCCATTCTAAAAGCATTTATTATGTTTTTCTACAAACCTCAAAAGCATACAACCTTTACATATAAAAAGTAGACATTATTATGGCCCCAGCCTTAGAGAAAGGAGGCATTTTGGACAACAGGAGATAAAAACTTTCAAGCAGCTGAGCTAGTCTTAGCTGCTTACATAATACATCGGGAGTCTTTGTGCTTTGGGCTGGTTCTTCCACTCCCTCCTCATCGTAATCGTTTGCAAGAACTAAACCTCTTCCTGAAAAATCATGGAACCTACCAGCATAAATCAAATTCAAGAGCATGATGGGAGCCTTCAAATAAATACATGAATATGAGGAAGGACAAGAATTAACACTATGAGTTATTGCTGCATAATTCCCTCCTGAGGTAAGTTAATAAAGTGGCAACCTGAATAAACCACATCTCTCTAGTTCTGTCTGTCTTCTAGCACACCTGGGACAAGTAACAGGAATACTTCTGAATCCATCAGACATTCAAACCTCATGGCAAGACCATCCCAGTCCATCCCACTATGAAGTACAACCCAAATCCTGATAGAAAAAAAACCCTCAAAGGCACATTTACTCTTACTGGACCACAACATCAGTGAGTTGTATTTATTTTTATGTAGAAAGCATTTATGTAGAGTGCATTTAAGCAAGTAATTCTCTGTGCATTTTGTGCATGCAAAATGGAGGCAACTTTTAATTTCAGCAGTTCCACCTAAGTAGGTTAGGTCAGGTCAGTACAAGCAATTAATATAAATGAACAAGAAGTTCATAAAAGCAATTTAATTTGTATTAACAATTCATCTTGTCCCAGACTTGGCAGATGTGAAGAGGCTGCTGCTTTTACCTATTAATATTTTTATTTATGTAACATCCGCATGACAGAAGGTGGAACTAGGCAAGAATACTTCTATAGAGACAATTTCAGGATCAATGCCACAAAGAGTTTATGATGCAAATAAACATAAAATTATGTCAGGAAAACCTGTGTAATGTTTTCATTTTCCCGATGAAGCCCTGAAGCCCTCAATTCTGAATTAGTATTTTTCTAGCGAATATAACGTATATATTACTATATTTCATATATTAATGCTGTGCAATATATAAAAAGAACATATATGGTCATATATTATATTCTAGCTATACAGTGTGTATCTATCATATTATATTCTCTATATATGCTATATGTATGAATCATGTTATATACAATGATACTTGCAATATTTACTTAAGGTCTTCATTAATACCCTTCACCAAATACCCTTTTTGAAGATGTATTATGGAAATGGAACAAATAGCATAAAAAGTAGTGAAAATTCCAGAAATCTGAACTTGGTCATCTCCACTGGAACAAGATGGCACTTTAGTGCCATAACTTGATGTTATCAAGTACCCAATTGCCAATATTTAGCACTTTCTATTGGCTCAGCTGTTACAACATAACTCCAAATCCAGAAATGAAGATCTTAGACCATGGTTACAATTGCTATGGAAACCAGTCTCTCTTAATATCTTTGCATTTGGCACATCTGCCTTATTTTTTTCTGGCATTTTTTGAAGCAGTAACCTGCTGGCATGTAACACCAAATGACAGAAATAAATGAATAGAGAAAGGTAGGGTGATTGAGATGAAATCTGAAACAGGAACATTCCATGAAAGTTTGCTGAACATAAGAGGAAACACTTTTTTTCTAGGCAACTGCAGTAAAGGACAGAGTTTGGGTCAGACCATCCCTGTGACTGGGAATATATACAAGAAGAGTGTGACAGGGGCAGGCAGCCAAGGGTTTGGCTTTCTGGTGTGTTTTGTTTCTTTTTAGGTTACTACAACAGAGACTGAGGCAATCAGTGAACTCAGGCAGGAAAGCCTGAAGGAGAAAACATTCCTCCATGTGGATTTACAACAGCAGGTACTGTTCATACTGTATCTGCCTCAAAAATAGTAGTAACAACACTCAGCAGTTATTACTGCACTTTACAGTCCTGAAGTACTTTGCAAACAATAATTAATTAGTCTCACAACTCTTCTTTCAGGCAGGTAATTAGCTTGATTTGTTAAAAAAAACCCCACTCTGTAACATGGAGAGGTTAAGTGACTCACTGTGAAGTAGCAAAGGTGCTGGGATTCAGTCTTGGTTCACTGTTTCATGCTCAAGTAAATATTTCTCTGCTCTCCTCTCCACAGGATCCTTCTTTGGGGTACTCTCCTTTTTTTCTTTTTTTTCTTTTTTTTTTTTCACCAAGCTCTTCCTTTCTAGCTGGCAGATTTCTAATAGTTTAAAAAACACACAAAAGACAGTACTAAAAGCAACAGAGTAACTTATCCAGTTACTGAGATGAGCAAAACTGGATCAGTTTACAGACAGTGGGCACAAAGTATTCTAGCTTTGGCTTAAGTCATACATCTGAAGTATTAATCAGCAGTGGCTAAAGCCATAACCTGGAGCAATTACTACTAATATTAACTACCCTACCATCACATCAGGGGATACAGACACCCATGGAAGTCTGTTCTTAGATTGGAACAGGTCTGGCTGAAGCTTGCTACAACTAAGGTATTTTCTGTTACATTTTGGGATGAAAAATAGCTATTTTCTGATAAGATATCATTTCACTGGAAAATTTACCACCACAATGTTTAGGCAAAATATTAGAAACAGGCATGATCACCTGAGTTACATTAATGTTCCTGCATGTTGCTGTATGAACTTACAAAGATTTTGCTTGGTTAAACGTCCCTAAATGCCACATTTCTTCTGAAGGGAATCCAAGTCTTAATTATAGTTTAGACAAGATATTCCCTTCACATTGCAGCCAGGACAGGCTTCATGTGCTCCTCCTTTATTGCTTTTACAAGGAAAATACCATATTCCATCTTCAGTGATCAAATTCAGACATCATTCTCGGGAAAAAGAACACTTTGGACCTAAAATGATGCAGTTTTCCCCTCCCAGCCCAGAAAGCCAGGTTTAGCATGAATCTTCTCTGAGACAGCAGTTAGGAGAGCTTTGGTAGAAGAATTGGAAACCTTGGTCTACTCCCAGTTGCAACGGTTTCCTATGATGTGTTGAAGGATACACAGACTATTTCCACTCAGGAGCTCTAGCAATTATCCTCCCTGAAAGAGTGTTTAATTTGTACCATAGTTTTTGTTATCTCCAGTACAGTGTCTAGATAGGTCATCTACTGGCCTCTGGATTGATGTCACCTGATGTAGCTAGACACAGACAAACCATGTAATAATAATAATAAGTAGAAACTGCACTTTAATTGGATTTATTACTAAATATTTCTGTAGCTGTATGACTATAGGGCATTGACTGAGATGAGAAACACAGTTGATTATGTGGTCACTTTTTTATATGGACTGAGCTAAGTCTTGATTACAGCTATAGCATTGTAATGATTCCCAAAGCTGTTCAAGCAAGTAGAACAGATGCCAGACTTTATACCCAGTACCCACCAAAAAATTTTGCTAGAAAACAAAACAGGCAGTGTTGCGCAGGGTGGGGTCAAAATTAAGCTCCTTTTCAATTTGGTTTGTATGCATTTTCACGATCTGAAAGCAGGAAACAAAATGTCCCCTTTGAATTCACCATTACAAATCCAGCCATATTATTTCTTTACCTTGATTATTCTCCTTCTATGTTAAAAATATCTTACCCCATCTACCTTCCATAAGAGAATTAGTTTTCCCCCGCACACCTATACCTCCTACAACCACATTCAATCTTTAAGTGAGATAAGCTAGACCTTACCATAAGTCCCTTTGACAGTATCTGTCTATCTGAACCTTCCATCCTCTGTGGAGATGTTCTCCATACTCCACAGAGACAAGTAAGCTACTTCTTCACCCTCTTCATTTGGGCAGACATAGACTCCAAGCTCTGGCATTCTGCTGCTGGATAACATTCCCTTCCCTTTATTTTTGTGCCAAAAGACAGGACAGAATTCAATGTGGTAGTGCAGGGAAAAAATATGGTAACAAGTGTGTTAGGAAATTCATTCAATATATTGTCATGTTTCAGCAGCACTTGTCTTCCTGAGGGCTTATAGAATTGCCCATTCCATTGGCACTTAAATGTTGTGTCACCCATCATAATGTCCTTGTTATCATCCTCCAAGTGCTTCCTTTTCTTCATCTCAGTGGTTCTGAGGCAAGTAAGGTTTATATATGATCCCTGCATTATGGCTTTAACTCTTCCCTCAAACAGAGCATTAACTTGCTTGAGCACAATGAAATTTTCTTTCCTTATTTTCTTTTTGGATTGCAACAACTGCATCTACGCGATTCTATCTATAAATTCAACTCTCTCAAGGGTAAATCCCCATTCTCATGCATACTGCCTCAGCCTTGAAATAGTCTGGGGAGTCCTGAAATCATCCTGCTGAAATTCAGGAGCAAAACCAACCATAATATTTTTGATGTTATTCTCACATAGTCAGCATCCCAGCTTGAAGCTTGCCAACAAATAACCCACATACAATTAAGTGTCCATCTACATGCCTCTCCATCTCTTTGAAAACTCTTCAGCAGAAGACATGCATCCATTTATATAAATATAATAATGCATCACTTAGCCAGGCACTGAAACAATATGCAGCCCTTTGCCAGGAGGGAAATATAGATCTGGGAAAAGAGTTGTGCATTTGTCTCCAAATGCAGAGAATACACAGGCATATGGTTTTGAAAAGTTCTTTTACAGAATTCAGTGACTGGATGAGCCAGCTGGGGAATGCCTGAACTCAAAAGATTTGCCCAGTAAACATTAAAAAATAAAATAAACAAAAAATCCCTCTGAAGAAACCCTAGAGTCAAGGCAAAGATGGAAAGAATGATTTGATATGAAGAGTTTGAGGCAGTACCAAAGATAGAAAAGAGTTCTCTACAACAATTTAATAAACCTAACATTATTCCTGCTATTTAATAGCCTAACATCTTTTGGGGGAATATAAATTATTCAATATTCAAGTGCCTTGTAATTTGATTTAAATGATGAATGGAAAAAATACTTTAATTGTAAAATATATTTTGTATGCATCACACAGAAACATCAGCCAGCTTACTGAAACAGGCTCCCAGGAGAACTGTATGGCTCAGAAGATTGCTAATGGGATGTGGCGTCCTTCATCATTAAGATCATGAGTTGAATCCAGAACGTGTTGGAAGCAACTGGAAATGGTTTCTCAATATGGCTAGAAATGCAAAACAGAGTTATTAGCTCCTTTCATCATGTCCTCCCCCTTTTTGTTCAGGAACATCTGCAACTCTTGGTGCAGAAGCAGGGAAAATTTTCAGCCCTTCCTGACATTTTTTTCAAAGTTGACCGTATTACTGGACTCCTAACTTCATCCTTGGCCATGCTGCTAATCCCACACCTGTCTTCCATGTGATCGCCCCATTATAGTATGCATACATTATTCCTTGATCAACAGGATGTCCAGCCAGCTTATCAGGTGATACCCGAGTGGCATTGGTAACAGTGCCCAGCTGCCCAGACACAGCATTAGTGACCACGACCTTTCCAGGGTCCTTTCTTCCTTGCTTATAAGCACATTCCCACAGTCTAAGCAACCGCAGTTGGTTGCCTCTCGCTGGCAGGATGAACAGGATCAGACCATTGCCCCGCAGATACCTCCATGAGCTGATCCTGAAGCCGCTCTCCTTTGCACAGGGCAGTGTTCACCCATGGCATGGGTCCACTTACCCCTCAGCATTGCTCTCTTTTGAGCCATCACCTGTTGTATTCCAGCTGCTCCAGTTTCCCAGCATGGCTGTAGCCACTGGGAAACTGTTGGCTGCACCAACACCTCCCTGCAGCAGCAGCTGTGGGTGTCCCTGTAATTTCACTTTAAGTGGTAATGCTCTGAGGACTGGCATTCTGATTTCTGTAGTCTCCTTGATGACTGTAACTGGGGAGACTTGAAAGGGCTTCTTTCCCAATCTGCCCACATTCCCCCTCAGGTACAGCATGGAGCACCTCCCTCCAATGGCATGCCTCTGGCTGCCTCCCCAACACCACCCCCTTCATGTGCTTCCTCCCCCTTGGTAGACAAGCCCCATCACTTTTTCCCCTCAAATCTCCTCTTTTTCCGCACCTCCTGCCTCAGCAGCGGCAGCCAGCCCTCCGCACACCGACCCAGACCAAGGCGCCGCTGATTGGCTGGATGCGTGTGGCGGGAAAAAGGCTGCGCTCAGCACTCATGGGGCTGGCACGGGGCAGATCAGGCCTCCTCCCACCCCGGGGTCCCCTGCGGAGCCTGGGCCCTTCTGATAAACCCCCATACACTACATTGGCATTTACCTAAGAAACTCATGACAGCTGCGGGATGGTGGCATCGTTTGCTTTGCCAGTCCAGGACTAGAAAGTCTTCTCCTGGCTATGATTTTTCCTTTAATGCGCCACAGTAATTCACAGTATTTTCTACATAAAACAGTATCCTGAATTTTTTTACTTTTATTTTTCTTTGTAAAATACACATCTACTGAATCATAGAATCATTCTGGTTGGAAGAGACCTTTAAGATCATCAAATCCAACTATTAACCCAGCACTGCCAGGTCACCACTAAACCACATCCCTCAGCTCCACAGCTTTGAAACCCCTCCAGGGATGGGGACTCCACCACTGCCCTGGGCAGCCTGGGCCAGGCCTTCACAACCCTTTGAATAAATTTTTCCTAATATCTAATCTAAACTTCCCCTGGCACAACTTGAGGCTCTGTCCTCTTGTTCTATCATTTGCTACATGGGAGAGCAAACTGACCCCCACCTGGCTCAAACTTCCTTTCTGGTAGCTGTGGAGAACAAGGTCTCCCCTAAGCTTCCTTTTCTCCAGGCTAAATAACCCCAGGTCCCTCAGCCACTCTTCACTAGACTTGTTCTCTAGATCATTCCCCAGCTTTGTTGCCCTTCTCTGGACACAGTCTAGCCCCTCAACCTCCTTCTTTAACTGAGGGGCTCGAAAGTGAACCTAGGATTCAAGGTGCCTTTTAGAGTTTCTGGCCTTTTATTAGAGTTTCTACTTAAAATACCTGAGATATTGTGAGGTAATCTGTTAAAATTCAGTTTAACTAAAGCCACAATCACTAAAAAGTGAGAGCGCCTTGTTGTTACAAAAGCAGAGAACAAGAAACAGGCAATCAAAATTATAATATTAAACTGCATCACAGTAAACTGTTCCCATGCAACAAACTATTTCCCTAGAAGTAATTATTTTCAGTCTTGTGAATTATTGGTTTAGTGCTGCTTGTCTGACACCTAAGAGACTTCACAGAAGCTCCTCATCTTGCCACCAATTTCAACTGTGCAACTCCGAGAAAATAAATTTTACACTGGTAGCTTTGCCTGCTGTATGTAATTCCTTTGAAGCAGAAATTATCTATAACTAACTATGAAGTTCATAGTACAACAAATCTTCGGTCTCTGTTGGATTTTTGATGCACTGTTGTAATACAAATAGCAGTGGTTGTTTTGGGTTGGTTGGTGTGCTTGCTTCTACAGAACCTGCAATCGCTGCTTGTTAGTTTTACTTTTTTTTGATCTCTCCATTCTCTTTAAATCTCTACTCTGAAAAATCTGTAAAAGTTATCATAAATGCAAATGTCCATTAAAAAATAGTGTAGATGAACTAATATCATTGAGATGAATGAAAAATACATAAAAAAAAATGCGGGGGGGGAGAACGGTAGGGGCAATAGCTGATATTAATTGATAAAGCTAAAAAAACCTACAAATGTGCTGGATCTCAAACATACAGACATGAGCAATTAACCTAAAAAAAAAAAAAAAAAGTTATCCAGCAAGTTTAGCTCCCTTTTGTATCTTAGGCCATCGCTGCAGTACTGAGGGCATTGTCAGCTCCTAACACTCATCAGGCTACCTACCTGTGTTGTACACATCAATGGAAAAGTCTCAGAAATTGAGCATTCCCATTTACATGAAGGAAGGAATTTCTTACCGTATGAGATCTTATAAAGACAGCTTCTAATATATTTAAAACTTTCTGGCTTCCTTATTCCGATGCTCTTCAAAACTGCAGAAACAAATGGCTATTCAGGGGAAGACACGGCTTGCCTGAGGCATACTGTGATTAAATGACTAAAATCAAAGACTTTTAGTTAAAGAATGACTAAAATAGATGAGAGAGAAGGAATAGTTTAAAGCCAAGATTTTACAGAACTGGAAATAACACTGCTTTAAAAATAAGCTAGGACAAGCTTAGCAGAGCTCCTCCAGTGTTTGCCATTGAGAGATCCACCAGGATCTCTTGCAGTTTTTGCAGCTTTCAAACAGCAATGCCTGCGACCACCACAGGCTTGCAAAGCCAGTCAGACTGTGTCAAAGTCAGTGTCTGTCCACAAGGAGGGAGACATTTAAACACCCAGCATCACTTCCAAAAGGCTGCATCAGCAATTTAGATAGAAGCCATGAGTTACTCTGGATGATAAACACAGTCCATGTATTTGTTTCCTGTAAAGAAATGTAAGTTTTTGTTCACAGGATATGCAACAGATTAAAAAAAAAAAAAAAAAAAAAAAAAAAAAAAAAAATTGGAATGCTCCCGGCTAACAGAAAAAATTTTGAAAGGGATATTTC